>PVKE010007099.1:0-51884 GCA_004027555.1 Craseonycteris thonglongyai | reverse complement strand
AAAAAAAAAAAAAAAAAAAAAAAAAAAAAAAAAAAAAAAAAAAAAAAAAAAAAAAAAAAAAAAAAAAAAAAAAAAAAAAAGATTTAAAAAAAAAAAAAATTAAGAGAAAAGGCCCTATTCCTTAATATTCTTTTTCATGGGATTCTTTGTTGCTGTTGTTCACTTAAGACTGTTGCCATTTAGAAATTCAAACAGAGTTTTACATCATGAATGTTCATCGGAATGCATTCCAGTAGTAATTTCAGGAAATTATTAGCTGGTAGCAAATGTATTTTTATGTGGCTTAAGCTATTACCAGTTTGATCCCTACAAAAACAAACTACTTTCTTCTGTATACGGTATACACGTTTGGAAATTTTAGTGTAGCTAAGCAGTTGCTCAAAACTTCTGAGAATAGCGGCATCTGCTGAAAAGTAAGCCAAATCATCAAAGTACGGGTCTCCCATCTGTTGGCTGCTATCTTCTACGATCTCCATAAATAACCCACATTTCTTGTGGAGCACATACCTTATAAGAAATGTCATTGCAAATTCCATCAATATTTTCAAACCCCTAAGAAGATGTGCTCTATCACCAAATACAACTAGATATAAAAAAATTTTTAAAAAGATGATAGTATTGATTTAAGATGACATTTTGAAATGAAAAGACCATGGAGTATTTATTTTTACATTCGATGAATTTTTATGTTTCCGTCAGTTCTGCTCGTTTCTGGCCGCCCTGACCTCTCTTCATCAGTGAACGCTTTCTTGCCCCTAAAAAAACATCAAATCCATGTGTACGCTGCAGTTTTCTTCATGGCACGATACCCATCAACTTGCACTAACACATTCCTGATTTCACTTCCACTCTTGCCAAGCTGAACAAGAAATTGAATGTTCGTTCGTTGCTCTAATTTGAGCTCAGACATTTTCGTGACAGCACACAAAACACACAACAATCACGAAAGCCACTCAGCAAGACATTTCCTGTTGAGCAGACATCAGTGAGACGAAATGGCAAGGCTGGTACCTGAAAGCTATGGACTCCAGGATGGCGCGCACGAGGTGGTGTTTGCTGGTGGAAGGCTTCAGACCCATAAACGAGGCGCATGCACAGGGGTCGTTCAGCGGAGCCTGAAGTGAGAGACGGAAGAACATTATTGTTACTGCCCTAAATTCTACCTGTAGACCAGGAGCCATCTATAACAAAAACAGGACAGTGTTAGAGAAAACACACACGCCTATCAGTGTGACATTAAAATACATGGCGGCCCCAACACGATGTACAATATTATAGTAGCTTTTCAACAGGACTCAGCAAAGACCTGGGGCTTGTGTTGAGCTCACCTGGAGAAGGGGGCTGGGTCACAGTGAGAAGTGACAAGTTACTAAAGATCTAGCTTTACAGTGAGGAAAACGAGCAGCCCTCGTCTCCTTTCTCCAACTGTAGTTCCTTACACTGAAGTTGTTTACTACGTAGAGTGGCTTTCTGATCGATACACACGCATTGAATCAATGAACAAACGCTATTTTTCCTAGTTCGTCACTGAAGCAACCATTCACCGCTTCGTATCTTCACTACCGCTACGGTTTTCCTCCCGTTCTGAGTATGATTGCGCGTTTTCCAACTCCCTGGAGAATGCTGATTCGCACAGTGAAGCAGTCCCACAGCAGGCGGGCACCACCACAGGACAGAGACAAGTCAGGTCCCGCGGCTCAATTAGTCCCCGTTATGCCATGTGAGAGATTTTTGTTTTCTGGAGTTTCTGCATAATAATTACTTCTAATATACGACATAAAATCCTAGTCTGAATGACTTGAACTCACATTTGTATAAACAGCGATGACCATACTTACTAACAGGCCAGTTGGAAAGGTAATAACTTCCACAGACACCTAAAGCCCTCGTAACAGGTCACAGGGCCCCTGCGTTAGTGAGGCCCAGTGAGTCTGCCGGGAATATGACAGGAAGAACACCGGGAGGGTCCCTGCCAGGGCCGGTCACACCCTACAGGCCACACAGCCCCAAGCCACTCGCCCCTGCACTGCCAGACCCATCATGGGGCTGCCCAGCAGCACCGAGCACCTGGGAACAGGACTCGGGGGGCCTCCCAGCAGCACCGAGCACCTGGGAACAGGGGACCCATGACCTGCATGACACGCCCACCACCTGCCGTTTCCTGGGCGTCTCACTGTCCCCCCCCCGAGGTCCTCCCGTGGCCCTTTCTAGACTCCCCTGAGAAACTGAGGCCACAAGGAGTCGGCGACAGCCTGCCCCCCATTATCTATGGCTGCACCAATATCCTAAAATTAAAGACAGTGTCACAGACATGAGTCCCTTCTTCATTTTCTCTAGTTGTCACACAGCGTTTACGGGTGACACCCCCCTATTTTCCACATGGCCGAGCATCAACGCATGACTGTTGTGAGCACTAACTCCTGGTTTCCAGTGGAGACTCTCTCCTCACACTGGGAGGTAATCGGTCTGGGGGCCTCTCACCCCCTAACCTGACATACTGTCCGGCGGTGACACGGTGGCACCTCGTTATCGACATGAAATCCAAAACCACATTGGTGGTAGTGTTCTCCCACCTCTGGGCTTCTGCAATACCCTGCTCTTTTAGTATGTTTTATATATTTGTGCAGGTGCATAAGTTGATGAAGACGACGCAAAAGCAAAACGCAGTTGCCAAGATACAGTCACTACGCGTAAGTCTCCCAGCACAGGAGCCACGGTGGCCAAAGTAACGCCCGCCTTTGCCGGTGACACTCCTCTGACCTCCACCAGACATGTGCCCCTGTCCTGCAATGGACGTGACCTGCCCGGCTCACCTCCTGGGGGACAGGTCGCAACGTGCTCTCTGTGCGGGTCACAGCCCTCACGGCACAGGGTACGGACAGCAGTTATTGCAGACGTGAAACTTTACTCTAAAACTGCAGTTTGGAAATGAGGTCTTTGTTACATTTAGCGCATCCTGATCTCATTCTTTCTCACCAGCTTCTAAACGCCATTATCCAAACATTCAGCTTTTGCACTTGACTGATGGCCAGAGTATGGAATGGACTTAGATGGAAGAGAAACTTTAAATTTTTTAAAGGAAAAAGTATTTAGACGATTAAAAAAACAGGTGTAAGCTTTTTTTTTGGCCTGGGGGAGAAAATTTGTTCATAATGATATACCCAAAAAGAGTTTTTTTAAATTTCTTGCAATATACTAATATTAAAGGCAGTAGCACAGATCTTTTCATTAAACACAAAGTTAAATAAAATCAAGTCTCTTACTGGGTTCACTATTTGATTAAGCAAAGTTGCCAATTATCTATCACAAGAAATTTTGACTTTTTTTGGAGGGAGGGAAGGCACGATGGCTCAGTGGGTGAAGCACCTGCTTTGCAGCCCCGGGGACCAAGGATCGAATCCCTGCCCCAGCCCATGTGGACCTATATGCTGAACTTGGGTGTGCTTCCCATGTGGGAGGCCCCCAGCCCAGTTCCCGCCCTGCGTGGCCCCCGCCCACCTGTGTGGAATGAAACCATGTTGAAAACTGATGACGCACAACTATGGAGACTGCTCTGGGCCCTCCCCCATCTCTCTGTCTCTCTCTGTCTCTGTGAAAAACAAAATAAATCTTAAAAATATTTTTTTTTTACTTTTTAAAAAAAGTTAATGTAACTTATAAAGAACTGCAAAATGTGTTGTGTGCATGTGTGCACTGTGTGCGTGTGCATGTGTATGTGCACGTGTGTGCATGTCTGTGCATATGCATGTGTGTATGTGCACATGTGCATGCATGTGTGCGTGTGCACATGTACTTGTGCATGTGTGCCTGTGTGTGCGTGTACTCTGCCATTATTTGCTAATGCTCAGTGGTACGCCTCCTCTAAGCGCTGATACGCTTTCCCTCCGCTGGGAAATGACTGTTTTTGGTCATGATGTGTAATCCTGGGTCTTATGTAAAAGCTGCCTGATAACCCGCCAACTTTGAGTTTCCACAGAGGTGGGTTCTACGCGGAAGACAGTGAGTTTGCTCTGCACAGTTCGTGCTCCATCAGTGCCACTTCCCAGCCCGAGCACATACCCGTCACCTTAGCTCTGTCCAGTGCCCAGATCACCAGGCAGGAGTGGCAGACGCATAGTTTTGGGTGTGGGTGTCAGGGGAGAAATGCCTAAGTGCCATTTACATTTTTTAAAGTACCTGCAATCCGTTAAAAGATGGAACAAAATAAACTCCTTCGGAATCTTCCAAACTTTTGGCCATTTTTTCAGTCTCAGCAGCATCTGTGAAAAGATCTGCAAACACAAAAACAAACAAACAAACAACAAAAAAACACTCTAAACCAAAATGAAGGGGCTGGGGAGGCACAGAAGAATTACATTCTATGACCAGTGCTTCTCTGTAGCCACATTTGTCATGAATATGACAGGAAAGGCCATGCACTTAAAAGTGACACGGAGGCCGACCCGCTCCTGTCCCACCTGGCATCTAGCTGAGCCCAAGGAAGGGGCGAGGGAGGCAGGCGCGTGTGCAGCAAGCCTGACTTTTCCCTTTGAAGACATGTTGACTGTTTAAAAATGAACTATGTGTTTTTTGCTGTTAAAAAAATTTCCTCCTAAACATAACACCCATTCCAGTTTTTGATGAAAAGATCGTCAACATATCATAACCGAGAGAAGCAACTGAAAAGCTACTCCATCAAATGGGCTCAGAGAGGGGCAGTAACAAACAGGTAGACTGGGGGAAGCTGGGATGGCTCAGTGGGTTAAGCGCTCGCGTTGCAGCCCTGGAGCCAGAGGATCGAATCCCGGCTCCGGCCCAGGCAGACCCATATGCTGAACTGGGGTGTGCCTCCAGTTCAGTTCTTGCCGGGGCCTATGTGGGAGGCTCCTAGCCCAGTTCCTGCCCTGCGCAGCCCCACGCCCACCTGTGGAGTGAAACTATATGGAAAACTAATGCTGTCAACTATGGAGACTGCTCTGGGCCCTCCCCCTTCCCTCTGTCTCTAAAAAATAAATTAAGTAAATAAATAAATAAACAAACAAACAGGTAGACTGGAAGTCAGTTTTTACAAAGTGAACAAAAAAAGACAAGATCTGGTTCGTTTAGGATAGGGTGCTTTCTGTGCTGAAGTCTGTGATGCACCCACATCACGACACAATTTCTGCATCCCACACCAAGCCTGTGAGGTTCATTCATTTTGCTACAAGTCGTTGTGCTTAACGCATCTCAGCCCTGTGTGGAACTCCACTGTGTGGCTCCACAGCATATTATACCCGATGTGTCCACGGGAGGCTCCAGTTTCTGGCTAATATAAAGAGGCCACCTCGAACCCTGTGCGCCTTCTCGTGGGTGAGCATGTGCTTCCACTGACGCTGGTTCTATACCAAGGGAGGGATGGGACTGCTAGTCCTGGGGTCCTCACCGTTAGGCCCAGGTGTTGCAGACACTGTCACTTATTTTCCAAAGTGGCTCCAGCAAGTTAAGGCTCCTGTTCACAGTGTGAAAGCTCCAATTACTAATCCTGTAGATGCCTGCCAATCCCGCAGCTGCCTAGGTTTTCTGTTAGCGATTTGGGTGGTACTGCATCATGGTTGGCTTTTGTACTTCTGTGCTGACTAGTGAAGGTGGACTTCTCACTGGCCCTGTTAACAACCTTGTTTGTGGAGGGACTCCTGAATGAGCGCATGGGACTGACATCACAGATCAGATGCACAAGCTAAGGAGTCAGTCATAATAAATATTGCTGCATTTACACGGTTTTATTTTATCACATTTGGTTACTATTACAATAAAGAATTGATTAAAGACAAGAAGTTTAAGAAAAACCTGCATTAAAGCTCAAGTTAGGGACACAGGTTGAGTGCATGTCTCGCAATTGTGAGGTCCAGGGTTAGATTCCCAGCCCTGGTCCCTGCAAACCCATGTGCTGAACTGAAGCACAACTGGTAACCGCTGGGGTGGCTCAACAGCGAAGGTTCTCGCCTCCCAGGCAGGAGGCCCCCAGTTCTGTTCCTGCCCCGTGCAGCCCCACATCCACCTGTGTGGAATAAAGCCATGTCACAACTAACGATGTGCAATCATGAAGACTGCTCTGGGCCCTCCCACTTCTCTCTCTCTCTCTAAAACAATAAAATAATAATAAAAAAGCTCACATTAATGTTCATTCAATAATAATTAAAAATTTCCCTCAAAATGAGTTATCAGGTATATAAGGCACATTGATTCCATCAAAATGTCCAGATAACATGCCAAAATATCCCTAGCACTTCAAAAACTAATATTAAAAAGGAAATATTGATTTTGAAATCTATACTTACTAAAAACCATGTCTAAATGCCTACATATAAAAATCAGAATGAGTAAAACATAGTAGGGGGCTGGTTTGGGGGACACTTTTGGTAACAGATAAAGAAATGGAAGAGAAAGCAATCTACTTCATTCAGCTTCTCACTGGTTGTTCCCTCTAATCTTCCACGGGACTGTTCTCGGATGAGCTCACTACTGGAAGGTCTGTGGAGTCATGGACTTTACTGGATGAGCTACACCTGCTGGATGGAGTGCCTGGAGAAGCTGAGGACTCAGGAGAATGAGCAGGCAGATGGGGGAACCCTACAGACCACTGAGCTGGCGGGGCGCTACTTGCTTCCTAGTTTCCTCCAGTGTCTTCTGGCCTCAGTTCAGGGAGGGCCTGAAATTGGAGACTTGGGTCTATACTCCAGGTGTAAATTTGAAGAGTTTCTAAAGAAGCCTCCTGTTTCTGGTCTGAGGAGCCAGGGTCTCTGCAGAACAGAGAGTGGAAAAATGACCCTGTTTTATGTCTTGAATTTTTTTCATTCTACTTGAACAAGAGGTGGACGAGAGCAAGAGAGTGAGAGAGTGAAAGAGAGAGCGAGAGAGTGAGAGAGCAAGAGAGAGAGAGAACAGACGTGTGGGACAATAATATTTCTGACATTTAAATTCCAGATGGAGAAGACAAAGAATGCTCTGCAGAAAAACTATCTGAAGAAAAAAAAATGTCTGTAAACTTTCCACAGTGGATGAAAGGTATAAATCTACAGATTCAAGAAGCGTAGACAATCCCAAATAGGATAAACACAAAGAAATTCATACCCAGACAAGTCATAAAACTGACAACCAAAGTCAAAGCGTAAGTCTTGAAAACTACAAGATTACATCTTAAAAAAACAAATATTTCAATGACATGTTTCCCATGAAAACTAATAAGGTCTAACAACATCTTTTAAGTATGAAAAGAAAAGAATTCTGGTGGTTCCTGAACAACCCAGAATTCTACACCCTGCAAAAATAGCCTCCGGGAATAAAGACAGTCTCTGATGAAGGAGAATTAAGATAATTTCTTGCCAGCAAACATTCTTTAACAGAAATACAAAAGGACGTCTACATGCAAAAAAAAAAAAAAAAAAAAAAGAACCACAACCTAAATCTTGCACTTTATACAAAAAATAACAACTCAAAAGGGGTTATATGAGGGGTGGTCAAGCAATTCATGGAATGGGGACGTTCGGAGTGGTGGGAGTACTACATATAGTATGATTGTGTCACTTATCATAGTGTAGGTGCCAAATTTCAGCCTACTTGTGTCCATGCTCTTTCAGATCTCGCTGAAGAAGCCTGTCAAATGTGAAGAAAATCCCACGTATGTGGATAAAATTCAGTTTCATGCCATCATGAAGTTCCTCACAAAACACTTCAAACCATTTTGGAAGAGATGCTAGTGGTTTATGGGGGCTGCTGCCCTGGGAAATCCAGGGCTGATAAGTGGCACCGCCTTTTCAAGCCAGGCAGAGAGTCCACTGAAGATAGCCTCTGCCCAGAGGCCCTATTGAGGCCACTTCCTCAGACACTGTCAAAAAAGTTGAAAACCTGTCATGGAAGATACTAGATTGAATAAAAAGCAGCTTGCAGGAATGGTTGGAGTGTCACCTACAACCATTTTGCAGATTCTCCATCAGCATCTACAGATGTCAGAAGTCAGGGCAAGATGGGTGCTGAGAATGCTCAGCTTGCTTCGAAAACAACAGCACACTGAGTGTTCACGACAGTGTTTGGGTCTCTACAGAGACAATAGAAGTGAAGTTTTAAACGACTGTCACCGGTGAAACTTGGGTTCATCGTGATGAGCCTGAGTCAAAGCAGGAGTCCACGCAGTGGTGTGAAAAGGACACGCCACCCCTAAGAAGTTCCAGGTGTCGCAGTCAGCTGGAAAAATCATGGCTACTGCTTGTTGGGATCTGGAGGGTATCCTGCAGATCAATTACAAGGGTAAGGCTGTCACAATAACCGGAGAGTACTACTGGGGTCTGCTGAAATGGTTAGAAGACTCTGAGAGGGAGAAAAGAGGGAAATAGACCAAAAGGGCGCTGCTCTTGCACAACAACGTGCCTGTGAACAAGAGTGATGTGTTGGCTCCTCTTCATGACTGTGGCTTCCAAAAGTTAAACCACCCTCCCTACAGTCCAGACCTGGCTCCATCTGATTATTTGTTCACAAATATGAAAAAACAGGTTCAGGGGAAGAAATTTACAAAGAGATTAAAGCTGCCATTTGAGGGCAAAAACAAAAAATATTTTTTGAGGGTACAAATAAACTTATTGAAAGATCTGAAAAGTACATTAGGGTTAAGGGTAAATATAATGAAAAGGAAAAATAATAGTATTTTTTACCCTTCTTTCCCTTCATGCCGCGACTTCTGGGCCTGCCCTCACACATCTAAACATTAAATGTAAACTATAAGACTTCAAGAAAATACGGGAGAAAAGCCTCTGGGACCTCAGTTTGGCAACTTTTTCATACATATGATACCCGAAGAAAACACACAGAACAAAAAACTGAGAAACTAAACTTCACCAACTTTTGTTCCCCAAAGCACACTGTCATTATAGAATGAAAAGGTACAATCTAGGAAACATATCTGTAAATCACGTGTTCCAAAGACGACCTGTGTTCAGAAAACTCTCAAACTCCACAGTAAGAAAACAACCCGGGGGAAACCAGGATGGCTCAGTGGGTTAGGCGCTCACTTTGCAGCCCTGGGGACTGAGGATCGAATCCCAGCCCCGGCCCGTGTGGACCCATATGCTGAACCGGGGAGCGCCCCCAGTTCAGTTCTCACCGGGGTGAGACCCCGGCCCAGTTCCTGCTCTATGCAGCCCCGCCCACCTGTGGAATGAAACTATGTGGAAAAACCAATGATGTGCAACTATGGAGACTGCTCTGGGCCCTCCCCCTTCTCTCTGTCTCTGTCTCTGTATCTCTCTCTCTCTGTCAAAAACAATAAAAATAATCTTAACAAACAAACAAACAATCCAATAAAAAAATAACAAGAGGTGAATAGATACTTCGCCAAAGAAGATACATAGATGGCAAACAGACACGTGAAAAGGTGTTTGACGTCATTACCCATTAGGGAAATGCAAATTAAAACTACAGCGAAATAACCTTGCACACCTATCAGAATGGCTAAAACTTAAAAGCAACAACAAAATACCCGACGGCACAAAGCACTGGGTAACATGAGCACACACAGGTTGCTGGTGAGCTGGAAAATGGTATGGCCATTATGGAAAATGGTTTGTCAGGTTTCTTAGTTGTGTGCATGTGTGTATCACACGTATAACACTGTTTGTACGAGCCAGCAGCCCCACTCTTAGGTATTTACTGTAGAAAAGTTAAATGTGATGCTCACACGGAACACATGAGTGCTCACAGTGGCTTTCGTTTTTTTTTTTAAGATTTATTTATTGTTTTTGACAGAGAGAGAGAGATACAGTCAGAGACAGAGAGAAGGGGGAGGGTCCAAAACAGTCTCCATAGTTGCACATCATTGGTTTTTCCACATAGTTTCATTCCACAGGTGGGCGGGGCTGAACAGGGCAGGAACTGGGCTGGGGTCTCACCCCAGTGAAAACTGAACTGGAAGCACTCCCCAGTTCAGCATATGGGTCCACTCGGGCCAGGACCAGGATTCGATCCTCGGTCCCCGGGGCTGCAAAGTGAGCGCCTAATCCACTGAGCCATCCCGGCTTCCCCCACAGTGGCTTTCTTAATGATCACCCGAAACTGGAGATAACCGCCCATGTCCATGAGAGGGGATGGATGAACAATCTGACACACATACAGTAATCACGGAGCACCCAAACGCATGAACAAGGGATACACACGAAAACACGGATGCATCTCAAAAGCACTACACCGAGTGGAAGAAACGATCTCGACACTTGGACATTCGATGATCCATTCACTGTACGTGACATTATGGGAAAGGCAAAAGTGTAAGGGTGGAGAACGGATGAGCTGCTGTCAGAGGTGACAGTGAGACAGGGACTGAGCGTAAGGGAGGGACACAGGCCACCGGGGGACGACGACCATGTTTAAGGGCAACAACCACAGTCCCGACCGGGGTGCTGGTGACTCAGTCTAGCTGAGACTTCACACCAGTAGAACCACACACCGGAACACCAAGCCCACACCCCCACTATAAACATATCGCTACACAGATTTAAAGACATACGGTCTCAGCACTCACCGAATGCTTTAAGGAGGAGGCTTTCCTGATATGGAAAGCCAACCGCAAGTTGGGAAACGTCATGGAAGAGATGTCCTTCCTTGCCCATCTGGGTTGGCAGGCTGGACAGTGCACAGGACCTCTGCTTCTGCAGCGCCTCCCGCAGGTGGCTTGCTCATAGGGAAGGCATGAGGAGGGACGCGGCCCTGGGGACCCGCACAGTGAGATGCCTCCCGCAGGGGCATTCTTCCCCATACGTGCAGGGTGCTTTCTCCTGGCTCAGGCCCGGGTCTGCCCATCCACTGGGGGACTCATGGCCTCCTCCCCACACCCCAGCCTCAGCAGGGAGCCTTGCTCACCTCCTGTCCATCATCCCAGCAGGAAGCAGGGGAGGTAGGGCCAAGAGTGAAGGCCCCGCCCACTCCTCAGCACAGCCCAGAATGAGTCCACTTTTGAGGAAGTTGTCAACGTCTGCTCCTCTAAGGTGGGGCACTGTGTCTCTTAGGAAGGAACCATTTCCCTTCTTTCCAGTAAACAAGAGTCCTTGTAAATGTGCTCTAGGGTCCCTGGGGACCACCTGGAGCAGGCAGATGCTACACAAAGCAATTAAAAGTGGTGCTACTAGGGAAGAGATGTCCCCAGACGCATGTCACTGCAGGCCAGCAGGAACAGGACACCCTCTGTTATAGAAAAAAAATGCGGCCTCCTGCCAGAGCCTTACAGGGGTCACACTGGGGCCTAGAGGGGCCACACTGGGCCTTACAGAGGCAACACTGGGCCTTACAGAGGTCATGCTGGGCATACATTGGTCACGCTGGGCCTTACAGAGGCAACGCTGGGCTGGGCTGAGCCTTACATTGGTCATGCTGGGCTGGGTTGGGCCTTATATTGGTCACTCTGGGCTGGGCTGGGCCTTACATTGGTCACGCTGAGCTGGGCTGGGCCTTACATTGGTCACGCTGGGCTGGGCTGGGCCTTACATTGGTCACTCTGGGCTGGGGTGGGCCTTACATTGGTCACGCTGGGCTGGGCTGGGCCTTACATTGGTCACGCTGGGCTGAGCTGGGCCTTACATTGGTCATGCTGGGCGGGGCCTTACATTGGCCACTCTGGGCTGGGCTGGGCCTTACAGAGGTCACGCTGGGCTGGGCCTTACATTGAGCATGTTGGGCTGGGCTGGGCCTTACAGAGGTCATGCTGGGCTGGGCTGGGCCTTACAGAGGTCACGCTGAACCTCCCGCATGCCCCCTCTGCCTGGACTGCCCTTGGACCGGCTGCCTCCCCAACCTGCCCACCCAATGCTCTCCTTCCTTCCTGGCTCAGCTGCAACGTGACTCATGAAGAAACTTCTGAGTCTCCTCTACAGAGAGAGCACTGGTCCCACAACCACCTGTCCTTCCTGGTGTTCACAGCAACGCCTTCTTCTCGTTGCTCAGTTACTCTGTGCCTTTCCTGCCAGACCTTAACCTCCAGGAGCCCAGCAGCATCCGCCTCATGCACGTGTGGCCTCCCTACAGGACAGTCCCACACGCACACTAAGCCCTTGATGGCTTGTAGCTGAATAAACGCCGGAAGATGTAACACGCTCTTAACGGAAGCCCAACAGCACAACAGGACAGACTGAAGGCAGCAGGGAGGAACAATTGACAAGGAGAAGACAGGCCTTGCAGGGCCCCGAGTGTGGCTGTTAGTGTAGAATGCGAAAGGAAAAAGAAGGAGAGATCAATAAGACCCAGACGAGACTGGGTTCGAACAGCTTTCTGCCTGAGCCAGAGCCATGCAGCTTGGGAAGACATGGCAGGAAGCCATCGTTAAGGAGGGGATGGTCCAGGGGCTCGCAGAGATGGAAAGGCTCCAGTCGCACACCTTCAAGGAGGTGGCAGCATGACTGGGTTTCTCCTGAATAACATTGGTATTTTTTTCAACACACCCATAGCAGTGAATTCTCAGGACAGAAAGAGTATTCGAGTAAATGTCGACTTCTTGTGTGAATTTCAGGCATATGTACCAGCAATGTTTAGCTAAGCCTACCACTGAGGTTTTTTTGGGTTTTTTTTAAGATTTATTTTATTGTTTTAGACTGAGAGACGGGGGAGGGCCCAGAGCAGTCTCTCTAGTTGTACCTCATCAGTTTTTGACATGGTTCCAATCCACACAGGTGGGCAGGGGCCGCGCAGGGCAGGAACTGGGCTGGGGGCCTCCCTCATGGGTGACACGTCCCCTCCAGCCAGGAGTGAAACTGGGGGCGAGAACTGAACTGGGGGCCTCCTGCATGAGAAGCACACCCAGTTCAGCATGTGGGTCCACACAAGCCAGGGCTGGCATTCAATCCTCGGACCCCGGGGCTGCAAAGTGAGCACTTAACCCGCTGAGTCATCCGGGCTTCCCCCACTGAGGTTTTAAAGTGGATAACTCAACTCTGAATGCTCTCTCCCTCCCGTTGGACCAGCCATCCTGCCTTCCAGCTGGAGCAGGACTGGCCCTCAGGAGGGGCTTGCTTGGGCCTCTACCAGCAATCACGTCCCTATTTGGGGTAAGGGTCACTCAGCTCCATGCCCCAGGAAAGAGGTGTCATCATTTAAAAATCATACTGCATGAGCCGCCACCCAGCGGGATGGGAAAACGGCTCTCATAGGATGACACGGGCAACTTGGGGGTGACTCTTTCTTACTGATGAGTGTGAAATGATTTTGCTTTTCCTTTGCACCTTCTGGGAAAATGTAAAGTTAATAAAAGGTATAACTAAGAAAGAAACACATAATCTACAGTTTTCATTTCTGATAATCTGGAGTTAGGAAAAGATACATGTCCAAAAATTAAAAGTACAGTAGTACATTTAAGGCGAAGAGTCGTTTAAGTAATAAAAATGTTTAAGCTTTGCAATAAACAGTTTTTCATTAATAAGCAATCTGATGCTTATCATGCAGGTAAAGTCTTATATACAAAGAGAAAGGAAGACATGGATTGGCATTTTCTTCCATATGTTTTCTGCTGAGAGAATGAGCTTTGTCTTAAAACACATCAGCTCAGTTCAAACCAGCCAGGTAGAATGTCGCACAATGTAGTCACAGAGATAACTGCTGTCGATACTTTGGTAAAACCTCGTTATGTCCTACACCGGCTGTTCATGATTTACAGTAAGCAGAAGTGGGCAACAACCCACATGCCCATCAGCGGGTGAAGGCGTGGATAAGCTGCAGTCTCCCCACACAACAGAGTACGATTCTACAAGAAGACATGGGCGAGCCGTGTGAAGATTATGCTGGATGAAAGAAGCCAGTTACGAAAGACCACACATCACAGCACTCCAACCACACGAAATGCCTGGACAGGAAGTTGGCTAACAGTGGCTCAGGGCCAGGAGTCAATACCTATGGGTATGGGGTTTCTTTGGGGGGAACGAAAGTGTTCTGAAATGAGACAGTAGTGATGGTTGTACAACCCTGTGAATATTCTGTTAAAAAGTTGGTTGTAGGGGAAGCCGGGATGGCTCAGCAGGTTAAGAGCTCACTTTGCAACCCTGGGGTCCGAGGATTGAATCCTGGCCCTGGCCCATGAGGACCCATATGCTGAACTGGGGTATGGTTCTTGCCAGGGCAAGCTTCCCATGTGGGAGACCCCTGACCCGGTTCCTGCCCTGCACAGCCCCATGCCCACTTGGTCTCTCTCTCTCTCTCTGTCAAGAAACCAATAAAAATAAATCTTAAAAAAAAAAAGTTGGTTGTATACTTTAAGTAGCTGAATTTTTGGTATGAGAATTATATCTCAATAAAGCTGGCTTAAAAAAGCAAAAACTACTTATACAAATGTTTCATCCCCTCCTTAAGGTATGATAGACAGTAGTCCGTGTCATACAACAGACAACAACACTGTTATTTGTGACTGCAATGTTCCACACTATAGATAGACTGCATTTGCTTATTTAATGCTTCAGTATTAGATCAGACCTCATTTCCAACTGCTGCGTTACACGCGCCTGCACTTGCACATCTGTACGACTCCTGTCCTAGGAAACAGTGGGCAGACCTGTGGGCTGAGGGTCCGCGCTCTGTAAGGTGAAGCACATGGCCTGGTTGTCCTGCTAGAGGCCACAGGAGTGCGTGGTCACCCACGGAGAGCAATGCCTTCCCGCCGCATCCTCACCACGGCCGAGCACATTGAGTTAATCTCTCACAATGACCGGGGACGTGACTTTTTAAAGGTGTATTTCTGGAGATGCCGAGATGGCTCAGTGGGGTCTGGAGGATTGAGTCCTGGCCCCAGCCAGTGCAGACCCAAATGCTGAACTGGGGAGGCACCCAGTTTGGTTCCTGCCCTGCGTGGCCCCACCCACCTGTGTGGAATGAAACCATGTTGAAAGCTGATGACGTACAACTATGGAGACTGCTCTGGACCCTCCCCCTTCTCTCTGTCTCTCTCTGTCTCTCTGTCAAAAACAATAAAACTAAATCTTTAAAGGTGCATTTCCTTGATTACTGAAATTGAACAGCACTTTTAAACAGTCATTTAAGGTATAAAATACCTATATTTTGTCCTTTGTCTGTTTTTTTCACAGCCTTATTAATTTTCCTGACATGTGTAACAATTCGTTCTCACCATCTCTCTCCAGACGCATTCTAGGATTTTACACGCTTGAGTCTACTCTTCTTCACAATCCCTGGCCTCCACGTGCAGCCGCCTACTATGCCAGCGTTGTGAAAACCACACGCTAAGGTCTCCACTCGCCGACGACAGCTGTGCCCCACTCCATCGGCATGACCACTCCTCTGGCCACAGCCCTGCAGCCTCTTGGACCCCGGGGGTGGAGGGTCTCTGTGTAGACAACTCACCCAGTTGCTGAGCCCAAGTGATGGCCGTCCCCGTGTCCCCGGCATTGCCTTCAGCTAAGCACACAACCTCCTGCCCAATCTTCCACCCGATTAGTGGATAAAAGCCTTAAAAAAACAGTGCGAGTCATCAACAGAGAACATAGTCAGAGCTGTCTACAACAGAACAATGTGATGTCAGAAGGCTGGGGCCAACCTCAGGCTGTGGTCACACACATTTGAGCCCTTGGTTTCCTCCTTGGCTGCACAGGGCTCTACCTCAGTGAACTCTTGTGGGAATCAACTGACCTAATATGTAAGAAGACCTTAGCGCAGTGCCTGGCATATGATCTGCACAGAAGCATTAGCTGCTACTTGCTCGGGTGTGCCTATGTCTCTGGGAACACATAAGCAGTACTGTAATTGAGAAGTAAGCGGTTACTACGGGGCTGCTGGCTTAGGCACCGTCTCACATCTGCATGTAGCTGTGACTTCCACACAGCAACCACCTAACACAACAGTTAGCACCATTCAGCTTCCATGTCCCAGGTCAGGGGGCATGGGAGACGGAAAAGATTTTCCAGTCCACCTCTTTGAGACCACGTCGGGGGACCAGAGCCCCCAGCCATGCTGGGCGCAGTCATACAACTTAAGATTTCTCAGTTGTATGTCCCGGGATTTCTCCCACCAGGGAAACGGTCAAACCTTAAACATGCACCAATTGCTTGCTACTTGAGAACTATCACATCAAAAAAATTCATGATGGGAAAGCCGGGATGGCTCAGTGGGTTAAGCGCTCACTTTGCAGCCCCGGGGAACAAGGATCGAATCCTGGCCCCGGCCCGTGCGGACCCATATGCTGAACTGGGGAGTGCCCCCAGTTCGGTTCTCACCGGTGTGAGACCCCGGCCCAGTTTCTGCTCTGTGCAGCCCTGCGCCCACCTGTGGACTGAAACTGTGTGGAAAAACCAATGATGTGCAACTATGGAGACTGTTCTGGGCCCTTCCCCTTCTTTCTGTCTCTGTATCTCTCTCTGTCAAAACAATAAAAATAAATCTTTAAAAAAAAAAATTCATGAAAGAATTTCTAACACACACAAAAATTTAGAGGCCCAGAAAGATGGTTTAAACACATCTAGCATGTATGATAGGTCAATTTCTGGAAAGCTAACTGAAATACCCTAATTCTTCTGGATTTTTCTAACACACCTTTTTCATTTTTTTATGCTTTTAATTGAAAGATAGAAAGGAAGTGGGGATTAACTGTCTCTAAGAAGAATAAAAATTACATCAGAGAATATCCTTAATGTAAAATGGGAAATAGTGTCACGGAAGTTAAATATGCAAAAGGTGGTGTTGTATTAATACACAGGGTAAGTTCTACTGACCTCCCACACTCCGTTGCGGGTTATTCCCAGTATTGATATCCAAGAACGTGCCCGTGCCCATGGTCAGCTTCACATCCCCGGTCTCGAAGCAGCACTCCCCAAACATGGCGGCCTGCTGGTCAGCCACCTGCCGGGACGGTCCAACGTAAGCTACTAGGCCAGCAGCGGCGGCCATTCCCCCGTGACCCACAGTCTCACTTCATGTATTCCCGTGGATCCACACTGTCTTCTGTTTTATTTCATTTTCCTGGACAGTAACACTGACCTCCCAATTTCTCTTTCAGCAAGAGAGGCAGGTGTGTGCTTAACTCTAACAGATCTCATTCAAAACTGTACATCTCCCAGCCATAACATTAAAGGCAGATACACACTCAGCAATGTTTTAAGGACTGAAACTCAGCTAAGAATGCTTCCTCAGCAATCGGTAATTCCTCCAGTCACACCGTGGTCCGGATCTGAGCCTGCCCCTCGATGAAGACTGATCACCTCTAGATGGCCAGGAGTTTGTTACTTAGGAATTAAATCCCCCTCCTCTCACCTTCTTCTCCACCTCCCAGGGCGACTGTCCATTTGGGACACACTGCTCTACTGGTACTGCCCACACTGTTACAGGAAATCAAAGGCAGTGTCTACACAGCTGCTCAGCCACGGGGTACCTCTCTAGGATCCTCCAGGTTCTGATTCTCATCCAGCCAGAGACAAAGAGTGTAATCGAGAAAGAAGCTTCATAAACTGGGAACAGCTCATTTTTTACTCTTCCACAAGCTTCCCTACTGGCTAAGGATTTATACAATATTAATACTACATTCTTCTTTAACTGCTTACCACTGTTTATGGTTCCGTTGTGTCAAATATACACTAAGCGCTGGCCCTATGACTGCTTCTCATCTCAGAATATCAGATATAAAAAACAGTATTCAGAGTACATTTAAAAAAAATTAACACAGTTTTCTGAAAGATAATATATAGAAAAGTCAGAAACGGTTATAAAGTGTTCTCCTGACAAGACTGGCCCAGCCCCGTCCCAGAAGAGAGGATATTTCTAATTATATCCAGGATGCTTTCACTTTAAAAAAGATACTTTCATTTGATTCGGAAAGGACCCTTGTTTCTCTTGTACTCAACCCCAACTGTTTACATATATTCACTTACTTTATACTGTACAAGGAGAAACCCTCCCATTTCCTACTTACCAAGGCCATTATTGGTATAGGAGCACCAAATATCTCTTCGTCCACTGATCCAAAATTGTAGCTTCAAAATAAAATGGATTTAAAAGTAAGTTATAGCTCTAGAAATACCACTTCTGAAATTCAACAAGTTGTTTTTAGCCTAGGCCAAAAATGTTCTGTAAGGTGTGTCCCTCAAGGTCTCTCAGACATGTCATAAAACGTCCTCCCCGCCAGGTGCCAGGAAGTGGGGCCCACGCTGCTGGCTGACATGGTGGTTACCTGGTGTCCCTCACAGGGGGCAGGAGGGAGAGGGGTATCGAAAGCAGAGAGGTAATGAGCCGGCTCCAGCACATCTGAGGATAAAAGTACGTCATCAGAACCCAATTAAATTACACAGAAACTGATGATTCAAAGAGGGAGGGAGAAAGCTTTACCTCATACGGGTCAAAAAGCCCAGTGGTGCTGGCATTGGAAACGTCCGTGGCAAACTCAGAACCTGAACGTACGTGGAAAATGATGCATTAGCAAGGAGCGTGAATGAAGACCTGCCTGCCCCTAGTGTGTAACCTGGACCTCTTCTGGCCAGAGCACTTGTCCCAAAACGAGTGTTCCCAGCGCAGTCTCCCAAGCAGCATCCTGTCCAATCACCACGAACTTCCGTGCTTCACAAAAGCAGTCTCACACACACGGCCACATGAGGGTCGCCAGTTTAAAGACCAGAAAAGGGGGGCAGACACGCACATTTTACAGGGTTAATGAAAATTTATGTAACACAAAACGACAGCATAGCAATATTAACCCTTTTACTGGCAGTGGGCCGATATATCGGCCGACTTTTTTTACTTAGTTATATGCGGCAAAAGTAAGGGCTTTTGACTCGGTTAAAGTCAACCCGCATAATTCTTCGATGATTCTAAGCCCCAAATATATCTTCACCATTGGGAAAAAAACTACGGTAGATGTATTAAATAGAATTAAGGACTAGAAATAATTCAAAATCTGGAATATCGCAAAATTCCTGAAAATGGTCTTGGCAGTCTTTGCACACCCCAACAGAAATGGGCTGGCAGTAAAAGGGTTAATTTAAACATATGCTTTGATTAAAACTGTAACAATGATCCACACATGTGGATAACAATGACACACACATGTGATTGTTTTTTTGTTTTGTTTTGATTTTTTTTAAATTTATTTTCAATGACCACTGGCCCCGTGATTATTTCCTAACTGCCCATTTGTATCCCTTCCCCTTTTCATCCTGACCCCCAAGCTCCCCACTTTCAAGCAACCATCAGTTTGTTCTCTGTATCTATGAGTCTTTTTCCATTTTATTTGTTTGTTTATTCTGTTCTTCAGATTCCATATATAAGTGAGATCACATGGTATTTGTCTTTCTCAATCTGACTTACTTCATTTAGCACAGTACCCTCTAGGTCCATCCATGGTATTACAAATGGTTCATTCTTTTCATGGCAGAGTAGTACGCCATTGTATAAATGTACCACAATCTCTTTATCCAGTCATCTACTGATAGACATGTAGGTTGTTTCCATATCTCGACTATTGTGAACAGTGCCGCACTAAACACGGGGGAGCACAGATCTTTTCAAATTAGTGTTTTCATTTTCTTTGCATAAGTAACCAGGAGTGGAATTGCTGGGTCATGAGGTAGTTCTATTTTTGAGGAACTTCTATACTGTTTTCCACAGTGACTGCACCAACTTGCAATCCCACCAATGTTGCACCAGGGCTCCATTTCTCCACACCCTCGCCAACATTTGTTGTTTACTGATTTATTGATGATAGACATTCTGACAGGAGTGAAGCAATACTTCATTGTGGTTTTGATTTGCATTTCCCTGATGGTTAGTGACACTGAGCATCTTTTCATGTATCTATTGGCCATCTGCAGGTCCTCTTTGGAGCATGAGACATATCTATTCAGGTCCTCCTCCCATTTGTTAAATGGAATGTGTTTTTTTTGGTGTTGAGTTATATGAATTTTTAAATAAATTTTGAATATTAACCCCATATCAGATGTACCATTAGTGAACATCTTCTCCCATTCAGGAGGATGTCTTTCAGTTTTGTTGATGGTCTTCTGTTGCTGTAAAAAAAAAACCAAAAAAAAAACACAACTTTTCAGTTTGTTGTAGTTCCATTTATTTGTTCTTTTGTCTCCCTTGTGTGAGGAAATAGATCAGTGGAAATATCACTAAGAGAAATGTCTGAGAGTTTACTGCCCACATTTTCTTCTCGGAGTTTTATGATTTCGGGTTTTACACATAAGTTTTAATTCATTGAGTTTATTCTTATACATGTAAGAAGGTGGTCCAGATTTACTTCTTTGCACATTATCTGTCCAGTTTTCCCAGAACCATTTATTGAATAGACTGTCTTTACCCCAACGTATTTTCTTGCTTCCTCGGTTATAGATTAACTGACCATATAGACATGGATTTATTTCTGGGATCTCTGTTCTGTTCCATTGATCTAAATGCAGGGGTCGCCAAACTTTTCAGCCCATGGGCCGCATTAACTATCAAGCAGCAGTTTGGGGGCTGACTATACACTCGAGGTCCAAATAAAAAAGAATCAAAACATAGATGTTGTTTTTAATTACTTATTTAATATTATTTTATTCAGATAAAAAGGTCTCCACGGACCAGATGAGAGGGCCTCGTGGGCCACAGGGCTGTAGTTTAGAGACCCCTGGTCTAAAGATATGTGTTTGTTTTTATGCAAGTATTGTGCTGTTTTCATCACTATGGTCTTGTAGTATCGTTTGATATCAGGTAGTGTGATTCCTCCAATTTTGTTCTTCTTTCTCAGGATTTTCATGGCTGATTACTAGGGTTTTTTCTGGTTCCATATAAATTTTAGGATTATTTGTTCTAGTTCTGTGAAAAATGCCATTGGTATTTTGGTAAAGATTGCATTGAATCTATAGATTGTTTTGGGTAGTGTGGACATTTTAACTATATTAATTCTTTCTATCCATGAGCATGGTATAGCCTTCCATTTATGAGTATTTGTTATCTTCTTAAGTTAACCTTGAAAGATTGAATTTAGGAATTTATCCATTTCTTCTAGATCATCCAATTTGTTGGCGTATAATTACTCACAGTATCTTCTTTAACTTTCTTAAATTTCTCTGGTGTCCGTTGTGACATCTCCTCTGTCATTCCTGACTTATTTGGGTCTTCTCTCTTTTTTTCTCAATGAGTCTCATTAAAAGCTTACCAATTTCTGTTTATCTTTTCAAAGAACCAGCTTTCAATTTCATTGATCTTTTGTGGGTTTGGAGTCAGCCCATATCATGTCTCTACCCCTCCTATTAGTCTCGACGTGACCTCTTCTTTATATCCTTAGTTATATGGGTTCTGTTCAGCTAGACTTCAGTGATTCTTGAGGTTGACTGTTACTGTTCTGTAAGTTAGTTGTCATTTTAATGTGGTCATGGGAGGCGGCAGGCACTGCATGTACCTGATCTGCCATCTCCACTCTCCTCCTTCCCAGAGATACAATGTTATATACCCAAGTCCAAAGTGGGAGATTTGGTATTGACCTCATATTTTAGTAGTCTTGAAATTAAGCTTGTTTCTCTGTCTTATATATTTTTTCTTCTATTTTTTTTTTATTACTTTCAGGTGTACAAAACACCATCATGATTAAACACTCAAACACCTGACAAAGTGATCACCCCAGCAAGTCTACTACCTATCTGACACCATACACAGCTATTGCAATACTACTGACTATATTCCCGATGCTATACTCTACAGCCCATGACTAGATAGATAAATAGATAAGATATTTAAAAGATTTATTTTATTGTTTTTGAGAGACAGAGAGAAAGAGAGAAGGAGGAGGGCCCAGAGCAGTCTCCATAGTTGTGCGTCAACAGTTTTTGAAATGGTTTCATTCCACACAGGTGGGTGGGGGCCACGCAGGACGGGAACCAGGACGGGGGCCTCCCCCATGGGAGGCATGCCCACACCCCCCAAACTGGGGGCCGAACCAAGGGCCTCCTACATGGGAAACTCGCCCCAGTGAGAACCAAACTGGGGCCACACCCCAGTTCAGTATATGGGTCCACACCAGCCAGGGCCAGGATTCAATCCTCGGTCCCTGGGGCTGCAAATGAGAGCTTAACCCACTGAGCCACCCTGGCTTCCCTACATATACATATTTAAATTACTGTTGGCATAAAGTATTATTTCACATTAGCTTCAGGTATACAGCACAGTGGTTAGACACTTATATCATTTATGAACTGCTCCCCCGATTAGTTTAGTGCCCCTTCTGTCTTATAGTTGAGGTTCCATCACAATTTAAAAATTACCCTCCTCTTCTAACAAATGTGAAACCAGCTAGCTTCACTATAATGTGCAGCTACAAGGGTACCAAAGGGAAATACCTCTGGGATATGGGGAGGAACAAAAAGTAACGTCTACTCTGCTTAGGTAAATCAATCCCATCTGTCAAACTTCAGTTACTTGAGACAGATCCACCAGATCACCTTTACCTTTTGTGAGCTTATATAGCAACCAGGTGTCAACAGTCCCAAAGCAGCAATTTCCTTCTTCAATTGCCTTCTGCACCTTGAAAAGACAACACAAAACCAGTTCCAAAAGGCTAAATTACTAAGTGCACGATTAAGTGATGATTGATACATACAATATAATCCCATGTACAATAAAATATATATACGAGGGCTGTCCAGAAAAAATCCAGCCATAAATGCCTCTTTTTTTTCATATTATATGGCTGGATACTTTCCAGACAGCCCTGGTATATAACACATAAAGACACAATTCCTAGACTATACCCCAAGCAGTAACTATAGGGTATAAAATGCTTTAGTTTTGAACTAAACACGTGTTACTTTTGTGATGAAAAACAAAGTATGTACATTCTTTAGTTTAGGCATATAAATACAGGGTCCAGCAGAAATCACACCATAACGTTGTGAGGCTTGCTTTGCCTCGCATGAAATGGACAGCAATTTGAACATTTCAGCATATCACAGAGTATACTTGAGTGTGATATTGTTGTTACAGAACTGCATGCTTGTGACTGTGTAATAAAAGATTTGATCTAGATTACGGGATCCTAAAAAAAGGGGGGTTGGGGAAGCTGGAATGGCTCAGTGGGTTAAGTGCTCACTTTGCAGCCCCGGGGACCGAGGAGCGAATCCTGGCCCCGGCCCGTGTGGACCCACATGATGAACTGGGCTGTGCCCCCAATTCAGTTCTCACCGGGGTGAGACCCTGGCCCACTTCCTGCCCTGTGCAGCCCCACGCCCGCCTGTGGAATGAAACTATGTGGAAAAACCAATGATGTGCAACTATGGAGACTGTTCTGGGCCCTCCCCCTTCTCTCTGTCTCTGTCTCTCTTTGTCAAAAACAATAAAAATAAATCTTAAAAAAAAACAAAAAAAAAAAAACGGGGGGGGAGGGGTGTTACTTCTGCTGAACCCTGTATGCCTAAATATAAATAGGCTAAAACAGGAGATGGCTCAAAATGGCCCGTAAGTCAAATCTAGCCCATTGCCTCTTTCTGTACAGCAAGGTAAGAGTGGTTTTTAAATTTTTTACTGGTTAAAAAGAAAAAGAATACTTTGTGACACGTGAAAAGTACCTGAAATTCGCATTTCAGTGTCCATAAGTAAAGTTTTGGGGGACACAGCTATGCTTGATCTGTGGCTGCATTCACACCTCAATGGCAGAGCCACTGTGTCGCAACCCATCTGTCCTTCAAAGCCAAAGATCTGGCATTTTATAGAAAAATCTCCAGTCCTTAGTGTAAAGCATGCCAAAGGAAACAGAAGCATCAGAACCTTAAGTGAGTTGATAAGAGAACTGAAATGATTGTTAGGCTATTACTAACACACCAGAAAATAATTCCCTAAATGATACTTTATCACCTCTCCAACTCTTCAAGACTAACATTCCCTGGCTTTGTACAAGCCAGGACCACGCGTATCTTCCACGCCGCCACTATGTCACAGCACCATGACTTCCATACGAGAGCCTGCATTCCGTAAGGCCATTCCTATTATAACCCCAAAAGCCAGGAGGGCTCCTGGCTTGCAGCAGACGTCAATAAACATGCTTTGTAAATGCATAACTGAGATAAAAAGAATAGCAAATCGAGACATCCAAGGATGAATTATATTCTAACAGGAGAAAGAATCAATAAAATAAAAATATATGACACGAGTTAAAAAAAAAGTCATTTGTAGATTATTTATAACAAGTATTTTGAAGACCCCATTGAAGTGTTAGACCACTTACATAACAGAGTGTTTAAAGTCATATTACTATATTCAAACTCTTCGTAAATTTAGAAATTCTGATTTCTAAAACTTGTTCCAGACGAGACAAAAGTTCATCTGTATTTCAGTGAGTAGCATCATGTCTGGCTGGCAGTAAGCTCATTGGTTTGCTCAAAAAAAATATCTGAGAGCCAGGGCCTCTGATGCGCAGTGGGCCCTGTGAGGCTCGGAGGACACAGAGTAGATACCAGAGCTCCTGACGTCCGAGGACCGAGGTGGGTCCTTCTTGCTCTGGGTTAAGACTACCCCAGCAGTAAGGGTGAACTAGAAGAACAGGCTCTCCCAGGAACTGAAACTCAGCTTTGAATCATCTCAGTCACTAAACTGGACTGAGATCATCCTGGACTCTAGAAGGACAGAAGAAAATATAAATCCTACCCAAAGCAAGGCAGCATTACGTTAAGGCATTCATAATTTCTACACATTATTTTGCAAATAGAATGTCTAGCTCACATATACATACAAATAAGTTATCAGGCTCACCAAGCTTATCAAGTTGCATACAGTAAGTATCTACAGATACTTGTATGTCAATAAATTGGTTTAGAAATTTAAAAAACCAATTAAGCAACCAGGCATAGGAGGAAACAAGAGAACATGAAGATAAAAAGGAGAAACAAACAGAACATGGAGACTACAGATATTAGAAATAATGTTCATGGGCTTGAAAATGCCATGATGGGGAAGCCGGGATGGCTTAGTGGGTTAAGCACTCAGTTTGCAGCCCAGGGACCGAGGATTGAATCCCAGCCCCGGCCCGTGTGGACCCATATGCTGAACTGGGAAGTGCCCCCAGTTCGGCTATCACCGGGGTGAGACCCCGGCCCAGTTCCTGCCCTGTGCAGCCACCTGTGGAATGAAACTATGTGGAAAAACCAATGATGTACAACTATGCAGACTGTTCGGGGCCCTCCCCCTTCTCTCTGTCTCTGTATCTCTCTCTCTCTGTCAAAAACAATAAAAAAAATAAAAAAATAATTAAAATACCATAATTATGTGAAAAAAAGAAATTCTAAAACTAAAAAATTTTAAAAATCAATGGATGGGCTTTAATTATGCAGAAGAAACAACTGAAGAGAGAATCATGGATTTGGAAGATAGGTTAGAAGCAAGTACCCAGAATAAAGTACATTGAGAGAAGAGAATGAAAAATATGTAAAATAGAGTGAGAGACAAAGGAAACTGTAATTAGATTTTCAGAAGAAAATAATGAGAATGGAGCAGAAATTACATTTGAAGATAATGGCTGAGAAACTTCCAAAATCAACAAAAGATGTCAAGCCATGAATTCAAGATGCCCTGCAAACCCCAAGTGGCTGCCACATTGAGACAACAGGTGTAGAAAATGTGTTTGATGAATTCAGCACCATTCATTAACAACCAGACTTAGCAAACTAGGAAGAGCGGAGAATTTTCTGAATGTGATGAAGGACAACTAAAGAAAACCTACAACACAGTCACATTTGTGAATTCCTGAAAGCTTTTGTTCCAAGACGAGGAAAGAGAAAAAGATGTGTGTGTTCCTGCCTTCCAGTCAAGGTGTCCTAGAGGTCCCCGTCAATGCAAAGAAAAGAGACAAAAATAGTCATATTTCTACATCATGTTGTTAGGGAATGACATACTAAACCAATGAGGTACCACTTCACACCTATCAGCATGGCTGAACTCCAAAGCACCAACGCCATGGGTTAGCGATGGGGTGTGTTACTAGGGATACAAAATGGTGCAGCCACCTTGGAAGTCAGTTTGGCAGTTTGTTACAAAGCTGAAAATAGTCTCACCATCTGATCTAGCAATTACTCACCTATGTATCTACCCAAATGAGCTGAAAATGTATGTTCACACAAACAAAAACTGCACATAAATGTTTATAGCCATTTTATTCATAACTGCCGAAAATGGGAAGCAACAAGACATCCTTCAATAGGTGACTGGATAAACAAACCGTCACACATCTGGACAATGAAATACTAATACTTTTTAATACTAAAAAGAAATGAACTATCAGGTGGCAAGAAACATAGAGAAATCACTAACGCATACTGCTAAGTGAAAGAAGCCAGTCTCAAAAGGGTATAATATCATATAATAAAAAATAAATAAAATAAAATGACATTTTGAAAAAGGGAAAGCTATAGAGACAGAAACATCAGGGGCTGCCCGGGGTTCAGGAGTGAGGGGCGAGAGGTAAGTGAAGTGCAGAGGATTTGGGGGGAGTGAAATCCTGTATGTGACGCTGTAATGCTTAACAATAATGTGTCAGTCTTGGTTCACCAATCGGAACAAAGTACCCCATCAATGCAAGACGTTAATAACAGGAGAAACTGCTCAGGGGTGGTAGATGGGAACTACTCGTATTTTTCACTCAATGCTTCTGTAAACCTAAAAACGCCCTAAAAATGCAAATCTTTATATTTGTTTTTTCTGGATGAAAGATTTATTTATATTGTGTTTATCTTCTTGACACAATTACAGTAGTTTGTGGATTTCAACGAAACTTTCCACTGTAAGTTATCTAATCTGTTGGCATATACTTCTTCATATTATTGCCTAATTATGCTCTTCTTTTGTGTAAATTTGGAACTAATGCTCTCCCTTTCACTCATAATTTTAGTTGTTTGGGTCATTCTCTTTTTACTCTATCAGTTTAGTTAATCTTTCTAAACCAATTTTTGGTGTTATTGGCTTTTTCAACTATTTTTGTATTCTCTATTTCACTCTAATCTTTCTATTTCTTTCCTCTGCTTGCTTTGGGCTTAACTTGTTCATCTTTTTCCTGTGTCTTCAGGTAGAATTTTTTATTCTCTTTTTAATATAGTCTCTACGTGGAATAAAATCTTGCTATAAATTTCCCCTAAACACTGCTTTAGCTGCATCATATTTTGGTGTTTTGCTTTCATTTTCATTCATCTCAAAGTATTTTCGAATTTGTCTTGGTTTCTTCTTTTACCCATTGGTGATCTTAAAATGCATTGTTTAATTTCCACATCTTTATGAACTCCCCAAATTCTTTCTGTCACTTATTCCTAATTTCATTCTTTGGTAGTGAGAGAAACACTGTGTGATTTCAGTCCTTTGGGGTTTATTGTATTCCAGTGCAGCATATGGTCTATGGTAGGGAATGTTCCACGTGAAGGAGAACGTACAGCCCCCAACCGAAGTAGCTCAAATGTGTATAAGCAGAATGGAGACACACACTACGGTAAAATCGTATACCAGACACTACATAGCAATGAAAAGGTGTGGAAATTAATTTACACACAACGTAACATATATTTCACACATACGAGGGCTGTCCGGGAAAATCCTGCCATAAATGCCTCTATCTTTCCAGTCGCATGGCTGAATGCTTCCTGAAAGCTCTCCTACACTGTTAAGCGAGAAGAATCCAACAGAAAACACTGAGCACTGTGTCTCATACCGTTTATGCAGTTAAAGAACACTCAGGCAAAACTAAATTACAGCGTTGACGAAGAAACAAATAAATTGCAAAAGTGAATGTGACACACCATTTTTTGTGTGCACACACACAGCACACCCACACCACATACCTACCCCTCTCTCTCTCTTACCTCTACCAGGTTCTGTAAAATCCAGGCCAATCTCAAAGAAACATGCTGGGTTGTGAAGAAGAACACACTGGCAGCTAAAAACCGTTTACTTCTAGTGAGAAAGTGGAGCGTTCGGCAGGAACTGTGCAGCAGCTATTCAAACAAATATTTCAGGAAAATGCATTTAATGGTGTTTGATGTTTCTATACTCATTCTAGACACACACAAACAAACCCAAGAATCAACAAGTTATTCAACTACTGACACAGTGTTCTCTAGACTTGAGAAAATCAAGTGTTTATGAAAGCCCTTTAACCCTTTTAGGGCGATGAGCCAATATATCGACTTTTGCATCTCAGGCGAAAAGTGCGGTGAGCCGATATATCGGCTCATATGTAGACCATTAAATTACCCTTTGCATTTTTCACTAGTACCACTGGCAGAAGGTAGCACCAAGAGGATTAAAATAACTACCTCTACCTCCTTACCTATTCTTAACTAGGTAAGTGAAGGCAGGGAGTCAAGGGAGAAGGCTCTATTTCTATTAGAAACATATTTTTAATCAAGTTAGCAGTCATCAGAAGGAATTTTCCCTACCTATTAAGGACTTAAAATTGGGGACGTATGCCTTTAATACTATTATATCTATACTTACCTAATGATCATAGATGAAACACACAATTTAAAATGTACTTTCTTAATAAGCAAAATATTTCATGAAAAATAGCCTTACACATAAAACCAGCTTTGAGTTTTAAGATTTATAAGACATACTAAAACACACACACAAAAGAACCCAAATAACAGAAACGCCTCATCCCGCTACCACTACAAGAATTCGGACAGGTCAGCCTTTGAAACTGATGTTTTACAAAACATTCACGATGAAAAAGCTACTCACTTGCTTTTTTTTTTATTGTTCCCCAACCCAAGAAATAAATGGAAAGATTTGGGTTTATTTGTTTAAAACAGTAATATGAATTAATTTCCTTTCATTATTAGCCTAACATATTCATTCATCAAGGAGCTGTGTGGACTTAAGTTTTCTTTACACTTCAATCATATTCTTTTCTTTTGCACAATGAGCCCCATTTTAATTTTTTTAACCTTTTTTCTGGTGAGAACATCTACCATTCTACTCTCTTAGCAAATTTCAATTATACAACACAGCGTTGTCAAGTAGTCCCCCCATTACAGATGAGACCCTCAGTCCTTACACATAACTGGAAGTTCATACCCTTTTAACTTCCTCTCACCTGCTAGCACTCAGACCTGCTAGCACTGCATTTCTTTCTATGTTAATTCATTGAACTACAAGACTCTTTAAAAGCATTTAAAGTGGCCGCCCATCATGCTTCTTCTGATTACATGTTAAGAAATGAGGGAAGCCAGGATGGCTCAGTGGGTTAAGCGCTCACTTTGCAGCCCCAGGAACTGAGGATCGAATGCCGGCCCCGGCCCATGTGGACCCATATGCTGAACTGGGGAGTGCCCCAGTTCAGTTCTCACTGGAGTGAGACTCTGGCCCAGTTCCTGCCCTGTCCATCCCTGCGCCCACCTGTGGAATGAAACTATGTGGAAAAACCAATGATGTGCAACTATGGAGACTGTTCTGGGCCCTCCCCCTTCTCTCTGTCTCTGTCCAAAACAATAAAAATAAATCTTTAAAAATGAAATGCCTCACACTGAAATGGGCTCTTCTTCCCTGAACACATTGTACTTCTGTCTATAAAAATTAGACTCAGGATCCTTCTGGGGTCTTCTGTTAAAAGGGAGGTTCTACAGGCTGTGGGGTGTTGGTTACACAAAAAGTACTAAGAGTTCTAACCCTTCTAACACTTTTAGTCAGCACGTGCAAATGTTTAACAAGTATTTATTGAGTTCCTTCTATGTACCAAGAATTGGGCTGGGCCCTGAGAAGACAGACTGGAAACCCCAGACAGAGCACCTGCTTTCCTTAAATGTGCATTCCAGTGCAGAGACTGGCAAGTAAGTCACCAAATCAGCCAATGAGATCACCTACGAAGGCAAGGATTGTAAAAGGAATTGCTCCTTAAGGCCAAAGAAGAAAATAAGCCTGCCAGTTAAATTATGACATGATGCGAATGTATTGTTAATGGTTCAAAATGCATCCTGATTTCAGGGATGTTAAAATAGGAAAAACATGTATGTCTAGAACTCACCCACTGCCGGTGGGACGGCACAGGGTACAGCCATTCCGGAAAATGGCTGCAGAGTTTCTTACAAACCACGCAATCAGTGTATGACCTTGCAGTCATACTCTTGGGGTGTTTACCCCAGAGAAGTGAAACGTTACGGTCACACGAAATTCTGTACACGGATGTTTAGAACAACTCTATTGCACTGGAAGAGCCTGTACAAGCCGGAGTTATCAACAGCACAGATGAGCTTCTTTGGGTCATGTATCTACCAGTGATTGCCACTCAGCAAGAAAAAGCAACAGGCTACTGATACACGGAATCTGTGTGTGTGAGATGTCTCCTAAATGGGAAAACTGTGAATGGAGGACAGGTGAGTGGTTCCTAGGATAAGGTGACCAGACGTCCCACTTTTGGCGGAACAGTCCCGATTTTTAACAATTTGTCCTGCGTCCCGCGGCATTTTAAAAAAGTCCTGATTTTTGGAAAGAATGCACAAGCTAGGGAACGGCGGGAGATAGACCAAATTTTTAATCAAGAACCCCCTCCCCCCTGGTCAATGGTGTCCCGCTTTACCAATGTTAAACTCTGGTCACCTTATCCTAGGAGCCAGGACGGGAGAGGGCACGATGCACAGGCTAGGACTAGGTTATGTGAGCATGACACGCGATGCCCCTGGAGTGATGGTACTAACGCTCCGTGTCGCCACACATGAAGACATGCACAGAAATGAGCACAAGCAAACCAGAAGTCATAGTGCTACGGATTATATCAACATCACTGTCTCACCTGTAACACTAGGCTGGGGTTTTGTAACATGTGGCCCTTGGGAGAAACCACAAAGTGTACCAGGGATCGCAGTATTGTATTATTTCTTACAAATGCAGGTGACACTACAATGGCCTCAACTGAAACTTCAATTTAAAAATGTGTGTCGGGGAAGCCAGGATGGCTCGGTGGGTTGAGCGCTCACTTTGCAGCCCCAGGGACCGAGGATCGAATCCCGGCCCCGGCCCGTGCGGAACCATGTGCTGAGCTGGGAGCTCCCCCAGTTCAGTTCTCTCTCTGTCTCTCTATCTCTCTCTCTCTTTCTCTCTCTCTGTCAAAAATAAATAAATAAAAAATATATTTAAAAAAAAAAAGTGTGTCTCAGGGGATTCCGGGATAGCTCAGCAGGTTGCGTGCGCACTTGCCTTGCAACCGTGAGGTCCAGAGATCAAATCCTGGCCCCAGACTGTATAAACCCATATGCTGAGCTGCGGTGCAACTGGCAACCACCAGGATGGCAGCAAAGGTTCTCACCTTCCACGCGGGAAGCCCCTGGCTCAGTTTCCGCCCCGCACGGCCCCACATCCACCTGTGTGGAATGAAACCATGTCGAAAACTGATGACGTACAACTATGGAGACTGTTCTGGGCCCTCCCTCTTCTTTCAAAACCAATAAAAGAAATCTTTAAAAATGAGTGTCTCAGAGCCTTTGAAATTTGATCAGTGCTGTGAAAGAAGTAAAGAATGGTGAGACAGGGGCTGGGTAGGGGTAAGCAACAACACTAACTAGGACGACAGGTAAGGACCCCCAGGGTGGGTGACACAGAGCTGAGCCCTGACAAATGGGAGCGATCTGGTCACGAAGGCAGAGGGAGCCTCTTGGAGACACGAGGACCTCAGTAGCCATGGGCTTGAGCGTTACAAGGACAGAGTTGGCTGGGGGAGCCCAGTCCTTAGCAGCTTCTGAGGGGAAGAGGGTCCGGGGTGGGTGGGTGGTTTGAGCTGTAGGCAGAGCCAGACCGTTCTCATGAGCAGAGATGTTCATGCCGGAGGCAAAAAGGAGCCTCAACACCCAGCAGGCCCATGTTGGGCTGGCATGAGGGGACGCACGCTGCCAGGGGACACCCGCTCAGTGACATCAAGAGTGTGCTCGGGCTGCTCCAGGCTAAACCAACGACCCTGGTAACAGTGCAGCAACATACTGAACATTCCCAGGGGCCTCAATCACCAGGCAGTGGGCCTCTGGGAAGGGATGAGTGCAGGGGGGCCCTGGAGCTGTGTGTGCTCAATGCTAAGAGTCTGCATGTGGATAGTCCCCTGCTAGAAGCCAGAACTTACACCACGTACATGTTCAAGGTCAAACACACCAGGTGCTCTGTATGCCCGGCGTTGTGCCTGAAGCCACAGCTCTGAGAACCGGGGCTTGTCCTACCGGAGTGTTTTCATGATCACCCGATTTCCGAAGAAACACACGTTTTAAACATCTCACCAGCTGACTTAGGACTGTTTGATAAACTATTGAAACCTATTAAAAACTAAAATTAGGGGAAGCCAGGATGGTTCAGCAGGTTGAGAGCTTGCTTTGTAGCCCTGAGGCCTGAGGATCGAGTCCCAGCCCACATGGACCCACGTGCTGAACTGGGGTGTGCTTCCCATGTGGGAGGCCCCCAGTGCAGCCCCCAGCTCACAGGGGCATGCCTCTCATGCAGGAGGCCCCCAGTCTGGTTCCTGCCCTGCGTGGCTACCGTCCACCTGTGTGCAATGAAACCAGGTCAAAAAAAACAAACGAATGTTGTGCAATTGTGAAGACAGCTCTAGGCCTTCCTCCTTCTGTCTCTTTCTGTCAAAAACAATAAAATAAATCTTAAAAAAACAAACAAACTGGGGAAGCTGGGATGGCTCAGCAGGTTGAGCGCTCGCTTTGGGGCCCTGCAGCCTGAGGGTCAAGTTCCAATCCCAGACCATGCGGACCCACATGCTAAACTGGGGTGTGCCCCCAGTTCAGTTCTTGCCGGGACCTGTGTGGGAGCCCCTGGCCCAGTTCCTGCCCTGCACAGCCCTGTGCCCACCTGTGGAGTGAAACTATATGGAAAACTAACGTCAACTATGGAGACTGCTCTGGGCCCTCCCCCTTCTCTCTGTCTCTCTGTCTGTCTCTCTCTCTGTCAAAAAACAATAAAAATAGGGGAAGCCGGGATGGCTCAGTGGGTTAAGCGCTCGCTTTGCAGCCCCGGAGACCAGGGATCATATCCTGGCCCCGGCCCGTATGGACCCATATGGTGAACTGGGGAGTTCCCCCAGTTCAGTTCTCACCGGGGTGAGACCCCGGCCCAGTTCCTGCCCTGTGCGGCCCCGTGCCCACCTGTGGAATGAAACTATGTGGAAAAACCAATGATGTGCAACTATGGAGACTGTTCTGGGCCCTCCCCCTTCTCTCTGTCTCTGTATCTCTCTTTTTCTCTCCCTGTCAAAAACAATAAAAATAAATCTTTAAAAAACAATAAAAATAAATATTAAAAAACAAAACAAAATAAAAAAAACCTAAAACTAAAATTGTATAGTAAGGCAAGCTTGCCCAACCTGCGGCCCATGGGCCGCATTTGTCTCAGGACAGCTTGGAATGCGACCCAACACAAACCTGTAAATTTTCTTAAAACAATAAGAGATGTTTTTGGCAATTTTTTTTAAGCTCATCAGATATCATGAGTGTGAGTGTATTTGATGTGTAGCCCAAGACAGTTCTTCTTCCAGTTTGGCCCAGGGAAGCCAAACAGGTTGGATACCCCTGTATTAAGGTAAAAAAAAATGACACATTCTAAACAGTGTAATCTACAGTTGCACCATTCAGGATTTGTGGCTTTTCCTATCACCACTTTCAATGCCCTCGACTTCTGGGTCATTCCAGTTAACAGCAAGCACCTCTCAGCCTCACAAGTTATTAAAGCAGGTGCATTCTTAGATGTGAAACTAACAGAAAGACAGACCAGGGGAAGCCGGGATGGCTCAGTGGGTTAAGCGCTCACTTTGAAGCCCGGGGGACCGAGGATCGAGTCCCGGCCCCAGCCCGTGCGGACCCATGTGCTGAACTGGGAGCTCCCCCAGTTCAGTTCTCTCTCTCTCTCTGTAACTCTCTCTCTCTGTCAAAAACAATTAAAAAAAAAAAAGACAGACAGACCAGTGCGTGAGGTCACGGCTAGCGTGTGCATTTGCATATGCTGCTGCCACATCTATCACATATCCCATTAGTCTTTATGTAAAATTAAGGTCTCCAAACACTTATCAAGGGGACCCGGTGCTGCCAACACACCCCCATGCCTCCCAGCTGAGAAGACACTGAACTGTGTGACATGCGACGTGTCAGAGTCATCAATACACAACACTGATTATCCATAAGTGCTGCAGGTCGCACAGGCGTGCTGGAAAACTTTCTTCCGCTTCACCACTGCCGCTGTCCCTGCTGCGACACCCGTCACCGTCATTGCCACCATCATCATCTGCTTCCGACATGCCGGGCGTCACAGTGAGAGCCCGCGGCAGCCACCTTGCTCTATACTCTCCCCTCTCGTAACAACTCGGATGAACTTTGGATCTTGCTGTGTCTTTTCCGGGCACAGTCTGTCTTCTCTCCGTCTCTCCAGGGCTGGAAATAGGAATTCTCACAAACACATGACTCTTGGCCCCACCCCACCCCCGACCTCCTCCAGGGCAGCTGGTAAGTCTTCAGGCCACCACATGGGCTTTTCGGGAACTGTTATTAAATTCACCAGGTGTGGGGAGTGTTCACGTGTGTGTTAAAAATGGCACAGGCAGGTGATGATACAACAAGGACTCTAGTAAGGGGCATTTACAGAAAAAACAGGAATATTGCAGAGAAGAAAAGATTACCTTCATTGTAAGGGAAGAATTCCAAGATTTTACGAGTTCGGTAGCCCTTAGGTCTTGCCAACTAATGAAGTTGTGAAAATGATTTCCCGTTTTTCTAAGAGAGACGGAAAGAACATTTTGACACTCGGTAGAAACCAGAGACTGTATTACATAAAAAAACAGCAGCATTCACCGTCACTTTATTTCCTGATCACACCTCGCAGTGTGCCTGAAACGCGTGACATTCCCCTGAATCATTTTAGGCGTAAATTCATTTTTCTAGCTTTTCAATCTGGGCTTCTCTGAAAAACGAATGCACACCAAAAGAAAGGAATGGAGAATTTTAATAACAACAGCAGTCCTTTTATGGTGACTATTTTATAAGAAAAGTCAAGCCTACTTGACGTGCCTGGAGCATATTTTAATAAGCCAAAAAGTAGGCCTACTTCATCCCTCTTAACATAGCAAAGCTGTCCTTAATTCACAAATGGAAAGTCCCCAAGCAGGTCTCCTAGCAGCAGGCGCACTGGGCATGACCCCAGCCACAGGGCACCGTCAGAGGAAGCACTTACTTGTTCCACGTAATAAAAGTCGCTCTCTGTGTGGAGATGCCAAGACCAACAATCTGATTCATCGTGACACCCGCAGCTGAAAAGAAAAGGTACATAAAACACACGTTTAGGAGCCAGGAGAGTTTTTCTTTGTGATATTATCGTGTGGAAGAGACACCACTGATGATAATCTTTAGAAATTACATCATCTGGGTTTAGCACTTTAATAACACAATTGGAGCTAATAAAGAAAGCATTATTGGGGGAAGCCAGGATGGCTCAGTGGGTTAAGCGCTTACTTTGCAGCCCTGGGGACCGAGGATCGAATCCCAGCCCTGGCCTGTGCGGACCCATATGCTAAACTGGGGAGTGCCCCCAGTTCAGTTCTCACTGGGGAGTGACCCTGGCCCAGTTCCTGCCCTGTGCAGCCCTGCCCACCTGTGGAATGAAACTATGTGGAAAAACCAATGATGTGCAACTATGGAGACTGTTCTGAGCCCTCCCCCTTCGCTCTCTCTCTGTATCTCTCTCTCTCTGTGTCAAGAACAATAAAAATAAATCTTAAAAAAAAAAAAGAAAGCATTATTAAGGGGACGTGGGGATAGGTCAGTAGTTGAGCACTTGCCTTGCAACCATGAGGTCCAGGGTTCAATTCCCAGCCCCAGCCCGTGCAAACCCATGTGCTGAACTAAGGTGCAGCTGGTAACCATCAAGATGGCAGGGAAGGTTCTCAATTCCCATTCAGGAGGCCCCCAGTTCAGTTTCCATCCCATGCAGCCCCACACCCACCTGTGTGGAATGAAACCATGTCACAACTAATGATGTACAACTATGGAGACTGCTCTGGGCCCTCCCCCTTCTCTCTGTCTCTCACCTTCTCTCAAAAATAAAATAATCTTTAAAAAAAAAAAAAGCATAATTACAATGATTTAGTACTATGTTTTACTTCAAAAGGTCTTTTATTAAAAAAATAAGACAGTCTTTGCTTTAAATGTTATTAAAAAAAGAAATTCTAAAGTCAGTCAGGCTGTACTTTCCTCTCAGTAATACTAACAGACCGGATTTCAATTTAAACAATGATCAATCACAAAAGAAGTTGCTGGGTGACAATAAAGGAAATTCCCTCAGCAAAGTAGTGTAATTATCAGAGCTCAGACCTTATTTTCCATAGACAGACACTGGGAGACACATAAAAACACGGTGGTTTTATAAAACCCAAATTTCTTAAATTATAGACACTCCAGAATTTTTTGGTGATGTATTTTAAGAAAGCATTTTAGGGGAAGCCAGGGTGGCTCAGTGGGTTAAGCGATGGCTTTGCAGCTGGGGGACCGAGGATCAAATCCTGGCTCCAGCCCGTGTGGATCCATGTGCTGAGCTGGGGTGAGCTTCCCATGCAGGAGGCCCCCAGCCCAGTTTCTGCCATGGGCGGCCCCCGCCCACCTGTGTGGAATGAAAACAGGTAAAAAAAAATGACATACAACTATGGAAACTGCTCTGGGCCCTCCCCCTTCTCTCTGTCTCTGTCAAAAACAATAAAATAAATCTTTAAAAAAAGCATTTTATCCACTGGGCAAATGAGGGGCAACTTTAATCTGAGCACCGGGGAAGACGCACCACCCTACCTTCTGTACGACTTCTGAAATACCCCGACTCCAATTATGAGGAAACCATCAGACCACCCCCAATGGCAGGAAGGGCTGATGAGCTAACCGGTCTGCAATCCTGAAACTGTCCATGTCACAAAGAACATGCTGCAGATTAAAGGACACACTATAGATACTGCAAAAGGCAACGCCTCAGCATGGGTTGGGTCACAGACTTGAAAAACATGACTGACGGCTGAGACACCAGAGGGTACTGGACCCTGAGGACTAGAAACTGTTACCATACTGACGTGAAATTTCCTGTGATAACCGCACTGCGGTGATCTGGGAAAACAGCCGTTTTTTTGGAAATGCTGCTGAAGTGTTTCCAAAGAAAAGGTTACGATGTCACAGTCAATCCTCCCACAGATCAAGCAAAAATATGTTTATAGCAGATACCACAGTAAACACTGTAAAGTGTGTCCAAATCTTAGAGGAGGGCATACGGGAGTTCTATGTACTCATCTTGCAGATTTTTTACAGGTTTTGAAATAATTTCCCAGCAAAAGGTGAGAGGAGCAGCAGTTCGACCAGGAAAAATGAAGTGCCAGGCCGCTTAGAGGTCATAGGTCTTCTCCAGTGTGGTCATAAAGGCTGCACCGCACAGCGTCTTAGGAACTGCAATTAGTCACATTCAGAGGCCAAACAGAACAAAACCAAACCGGACACCTGTTTCACAATAAAGGTCACTCAGCTATAACTGCGGCAGGAACTGTGTGCTGCAACTCTGTTTATAACCTTCTCTTATCTTGGACACAACAGGAAATCAAACAGGCATGAGCTGCAACCTCCAAGGAAGGCGGAAGGGAGGGCCTTATACTACGGCGGACAATACCCTAAACCAGAGGACAGACGGGTCGGCACTTGTGCCTGACAGAAGCTCATCGGAAACTGCATGTCCCCTGAAAAATACTGGGTGGCTCTTGTAAAAGGAAAACAGCCAAGTGGAGCAGATTGATGCTGTGCAGACAGCCATCCGGGACAGACTGGCTTCTCCAGGGCTGAACTAGAACGCCCCTTCCCAGGGACACTGAAGGTCTGAGCTGGCTGCAGGCAGCCGGCTACAGCCGGCACAGCTCCTGGGCCTGGCTTTGCATGGAGCGCACCACTAAAACCCACCCAGCTCGCTGAGCAGCACGGCGGTGCTCACCTGGGCACTGGAAGCCAGCTCGCCAGGGTCTGCCTGCTCCTTCGCAGCAGCTGGGCGGCCCTTGGAAGGCAGCCTTCCCAGGGCTGCACAGACCCCGTCCCTTTCACACCCGGGACACAGCAGGAGATTATAACCAAATCTGCGGTTCCCAATGGCAGTTCTTAAAAGACCTCCCAGGCAAGCTTGTGTCTGCTGCCCCATTCATGGGCCACAAGGACTGACCCAATACAATGCCGTATGGATAATTATACCACAGGAAACCCAAGAAATCCCATCGGACCCAAGGACGACTCTTATGACAAGCAATATACACCATGCTGTATTTTTATTTTTATAAATCCAATTACCTTTGACGGATTCTTTTATCACGGCAACAAACTGAGCCCAGAGATTATCGGGATCAATTTCAACCCAGCCGGTTTGAGGATAAAGACTTTCTACCTATGGAAAAAGAGAAAAGTTAGTAAAAACATGAGATCAAGTTAACAGTATCTGGGCCTTAAAATCATTAACAATGTGATTTTATTTATTTATTATCTAATTCATTTTTATGGTTATAAATGGAAAAATACACATATGAAATTAAAAAGAACACAAAAACAAGTTTCATGAGTTTACAGAAGTTTAGCTTTCTTTTTTATCTTAACTTTCCAAGTTTATCTTTATTTTCCAAGTTTTCTACAATGAAGATGTATTTTTATAATAAGACACTTTTAAAATACAAAAATTAACATATGGACATGATGATTCTAAAATTTATATGGAAAGCCCAAGAACTGAAAGAGCCAAACGAGTGTTGAAAAGAATGCAAATGGAGTCATGCTACCCAATTTCAAGACTTATGCAAGCTCTAGTGATCAAAAATGAGTGCTACCAGCATAAATGTCAACCAATGGGTCAGCGGGACAGAGCACAGCACAGAAATCAACCTCCACAAATATGGGCAATTGATTTTGACAACTACACAAGGCACTTCAATGGAGAAAAGATAGCTTTTCCAAAAGAGGTGGGAAAATCACACAGTCATGTGCAAAGAAAATTAACTTCAACCTAAGCTTCACATCTTATACAAAAATTAACTCCAAATGGGTCATAGATCTGAACGTAAAAATGTAAAATGTTTAGAGGAAAACACAAATCTTTGGAACCTGGAGTTAGGTGAGCAGCTCTTACACGGTTTACACAGGACGAGAAGAAAACGAACAGGCTCAGACCAGGTTTGGACGGTGAGGGCACGCAGACTTCAGTCCCTGCCCCGGTTACATCACATCCGCTCACCTCTGGCAGCGATGCCAGGGCAGAACCCCCAAAATCAGAGGGGCCTGCAGAGGCTGGGGTGCCAGACAGGACTAAACAGAGGGTTGGTTCACAGTCTTTATAAGCATCCCCACTCCCTGTCCTCCAGCCAATTACTGCCCCCCTCTGACCAGGGAAGAGGTTTACTCTAGGGCGGGGGTGGCGAACCTATGGCACGCGTGCCCAAAGTGGCATGCAGAGCAATTATTTCGGCACGCAGAGCTGTGAATACCATTTAAAAAATTATTGTTTATGCTCTTATAGACATAAAAATAATCGATACTTCTATCTCACTCGATGGGTTAGCACGTGAGTCGAGCGAGTATACTCTTATTTCATAAACTTTGGCACTCAATTGCCAAAAGGTTCGCCACCCCTGCTCTAGGGGATGGAGTGGGGGTGAGAACGGGAGAAGTTCTGTACTTGCAAATACAGGTACCCGTCACCTAACACCCGAGTTCCGTTCCTACCACGAGGTTGTTAAGCAAATTGGTCCGCAGTAAAGATTTTTTTTTTTTTTAAGATTTATTTTATTGTTTTTGACAGAGAGAGACAGAAGCACAGAGACACAGAGAGAAGGGGGAGGGCACAGAGCAGTCTCCATAGTTGTACATCACCAGTTTTCAACATGGTTTCGTTCCGCACAGGTGGGCGGGGGCCATGCAGGGTGGGAACCGTGCACCTGGTGGGGGCCTCCCACATGGGAAGCTCACTTCAGTTCAGCATATGGGTCCGCAAGGGCAGGGGCCCGGATTCAATTCTTGGTCCCCGGGGCTGCAAAGCAAGTGCTTAACCCGCTGAGCCCTCCGGCTTCCACCACAGTTAAGATCTTAGAGGTGGAAGTCTGTGGCATGTTGTGTACCATAAGGGGGTGTATTTTTCAATAGATATCACACAACGCCACACTTATCAATGAATATATAGTCTTGCATGGTTGAAAATGCTTCCTGTAGTGAATACTACAGACTGTGGGAACAGTGAGAGAGGGGGGTTCCCCGCACTGGGGAACTGGTCATAAGTGTGAGGGGTTCTTACGCGGGTAGGCTGTTATGTGAGGAGATGCTGTTCTAGACTAGCAGAGTGGGGGTAAGACATGGTACTGAAAATATGAACAGAAAACCAACCAAACACCACCATGTAAGGAAAATCTCTCACATGGAAGAAGAGGCTGAAATGAGAGACCACAGGAACTCCAAGAAAATGGTGACAATGTGGGGACATAAGGGTGACAATGTGAGGACATGAAGGTGACATAAAAAAAGGAATGGGCTCATCAGATACAAACAGCTCTAACAAAACCTATTCCCTTCTGTCAAATGGCGTCTCTGTGCTTTCTGTGTGACTTTCAGGACCGTGGACACTTCCAGAAAACGCCACAGGGACGCCTTCGTCCCAGGTCTACGCACATCCAGACACACAGCAGCTGTCCTGGGTCACTTCCCCAACTCCACCAACCCGGAGGGCTCCCTGTCTCCAAGCGTGTCACACAGCCACATCCGATCTGCTCCGCTACCCAAAGAAAACCGCACAGAACTCAGATCAAGAATACAATCAAGGCTAAGAAGAAACATCGTTCCGCTGGTTAAAAACACAAAGCGTGGGGAAGCCGGGATGGCTCAGTGGGTTAGGTGCTCACTTTGCAGCCACGGGGACTGAGGATTGAATCCCGGCCCCGGCCCGTGTGGACCCATATGCTGAACTGGGGAGTGCCCCCAGTTCAGTTATCACCGGGGCAAGACCCTGGCCTGGTTCCTGCCCTGTGCAGTCCCACTCCCACCTGCGGAATGAAACTATGTGGAAAAACCGATGATGTGCAACTATGGAGACTGTTCTGGGCCCTCCCCCTTCTCTCTGTCTCTGACTCTGTATCTCTCTCTCTCTCTCTGTCAAAAAACAATAAATAAATCTTTAAAAACAAACAAACAAACAAACAAACAAAAAACCACAAGGCGTAACTGGAGGGGAGGCCGTGTTAGTGACGCCACCAGCGTCTTTGGAGCGGCCTTTCCGTCCCATTCTTTCAACCAAGACACTATCATCCTTCAGTTTCTTCGTCACGACCCCATGTTCTTCCCAATGGGGGACATGATAAACTTTTTACATTCTGAAAAACTAAAGACATTAAATATTCACACATAGAAATTTCATCTCTAATGCTATTTTCTTACAGGCTGCATGTGGCCCAGAACAGCTTTGAAGGTGGCCAAATATATATTTGTACATTTTCTTAAAACATTATGAGGTTTTTTCCCCAACCTTTTTTATTTAGCTCATCAGCTCCATTTGTGTTAGTGTTATTATATGCATGGCCCCAGATAATTCTTCTTCCAATGTGGCCCAAGGAAGCCACACGGTTAGGTACCCCTGATCTACAGGGTAGTCTTTTCAGTTTTCCTTTCTCTCTCTTTTTAATGCTATTTATTTGGCGATATCAATCAAATCCTCTACTAAAAGGTTTTAGGTTTCTGTTATGTATTCTTTCCATTATAATATTAGAGGTGTAATTTTCAATGGAGACAAATACAAGTTCTGTGTCTAATCCATAGTCTCACGAAGCAAACTGAATTTCTAATACTTTGATTAAATGCAACTCAATCATTTATTTTTAGACCCATGATGTAATAAACCAGATGCTAAGCAGAAAAATAGGTTAATAAGATGCTCTTTCCCAGAGAACTCAAACTACCCAAAGTAAAGGACCACTTGTTGTGTTTTGTATTTTCTAATTTCTAATTCATTGTGGACCAACAGTTTTTAAGATGCAATTCAAGTGGACAGGTGGTCAAGATGGCAGAGTCAGCAAAAGCTGTGCTCGATTCCTCCCACAACCACAAAAAGAGTTACAACTGACTTAAAGAACCACCACCCCTGAGAATCACCTAAAGACAACCTGAACACAACTCCTATTAACTATGGATATAAAGAAGAAACCAGGTCAAGACTGGTAGGAGGAACAGAGATTCCAAAGGAGCTGGTCCTATACCCACGTGTGGCCAGTAAGCATCCAGAGGTCCCCCCTGAGGAGCAACAGGCCCCAGCCCCACACCCAGCTCCCCAGCCCAAGGCACCAGTGCTGGGAAGAGGGGTCCCCATGACGTCTGGCTATGAAAATCAGGGAGAATCCATCCAGACAAAGGGCTACTATAGGCTCAGATGTCCTCTTAAAGGGCCTGAGCACAGGTTCACTTTCAAACAATCACCTTAAGCTCCAGCAAAGGGACAGCACAATGGTGTGAAACTAGAAATCAACCACAAAGAGAAAACTGAAAATCACAAACACATGGGGGCTAAATATAATAATATGCTCCTAAACAACCAGTGGGTTAACAATGAGATCAAAGAAGAAATCAAAAGCTAACTTCAGACAAATGAAAATGAAAATACAACAACATACAATCTATGGAACACAACCAATGCAGTTTTGAGAGGGAAATCTGTAGCAAAATATGCCTACCTCAAGAAATAAGAAAAATCTCAAATGAGCAATCTAAACTTGCACCTAAAAGAACAAGAAAAAGAAGAGTACTGGTAAGCAAAGCCCAAAGTGAGTAGAAGGAAGGAAATAATAAAGATCAGAGGGGAAATAAACAAAAAACGTTTAGAAAAACCATGAAAGAGTAATGACCAAGAGTTGGTTCTTTGAAAAGATAAACAAAATTGATAAATCTTTAACCAGACTCAACAAAGAAAGAACCCTAATAAGTAAAATCAGAAATGAAAGAGAAGTAACAACCAACACCACCTAAATACAAAGAATTATAAGAAAATACAACAAATAATTATATACCAACATATCAGACAACCTAAAAGGAATGGAAAATTCTTAGAAAATATACTCTTTCAAGACTGAATCAAAAATCAACAAAGAATCTGAACAGACTGATAACTGCTAATGAAATCAAATCAGTGATCAAAAAATTTCCACCAACGAAAGTCCTCGACCAGATGGTTTCACAGGTGAATTGTACCAAACATTCAAAGAATTAACACCTATTCTCCTCAAACTAGTCCAAAAATTCAAGAGGAGGGAAGGCTCCCAAACTCATTTTACAAGGCAAGGCCAGCATTACTATGATTCCAAAACCAGACAGAGACATTTACAAAATAAAAAAAGGAGAAATTATAGGCCAATCAATATCCCTGAAAAATATAGATGCAAAAATCCTCAACAAAATATTAGCAAACCAAGGGGAAGCTGGGATGGCTCGGTGGGTTAAGCGCTCACTTTGCAACGCCGGGGACCAAAGATCGAATCCCGGCCCCGGCGCGTGTGGACCCATGTGCTGAACTGGGGAGTTCCCCCAGTTCAGTTCTCTCTCTGCCTCTGTCTCTGTATTGCTCTCTCTCTCTCTCTCTCTCTCTCTCTCTCTGTCAAAAACAATAAAAAATAAATAAATAAAATAAACATACATTTAATTAAAAAAAAAAATACATTAGCAAACCGAACTCAGCAATACACATTAAAAAGATCATTCACCACAGTCAAGTGGAATTTATTCCTGGGGTGCAAGTTTGGTTCAATATCCACAAGTCAATTCAGGTGACACACCACACAAACAAAATAAAAGATCAATATCAGATGATCCTATCAGTAGATGCAGAAAAAGCATCTGACAAAAGCCAGCATCCATGTATAATAAAAACCCTCAGCAGAGTAGTAATAAAGGGAACACATCTCAACATAATACAGGCCCAAAGTGACAAGCCCACAGCTAATCTCATCCTCAAAGGTGAAAACATGATTTCATCTACATGGGAAATCTCAAAATCAAAACAAATAAAGAAACAACCTCACAGATAGAGGACAAACTGATAGTTGTCAGATGGGAGGTTGGGGGTGGGTGCAAAAGGTGAAGGGAATAGATCTACAAATTGGTAATTGCAAAATAGTCATGGGATGTAAAGTCCAGCAGAGGGAACAGAGCCAATAATATTGTAATAACTATGCATAGTGCCAAGTGGGTAAAAAGACTTATCAGGACGATTGCTTAAGAAGTTATAGAAATATCTAATCAGTATGTTGTACACCTGAACCTAATGTAACACTGAATGTCAATGTAATGGAAAAAACTTTGGGGAAGCCGGAATAGCTCAGCAGGTTAAGCACTTGCTTTGCAGCCCCAGGGACCGAGGATCGATTCCTGGTCCCAGCCCATGGGGACCCGTATGCTGACATGGAGTGTGCTTCCCATGTGGGAGGCCCCCAGTGTGGTTCTTGCCCCTGGGCTTTGGTCCGCAGCTCTAAGGGATGCGCCTCCCATGCGGGAGGTCCCCAACCCCTGTTCCTGCCCTGCTCAGCCCCTGCCCACCTGTGTGGAATGAAACCATGTCGAAAACTGATCACGTACAACTATGGAGACTGCTCTAGGCCCTTACCCTTCTCTCTGTCTCTGTCAAAAACAGTAAAATAAATCTTTAAAAAAAATTTTAAACACAATTAAAATTACTTCCTAGAAAAAAAATGCATACCAAATAAAATCCCAAATGTTTCATTAGTAAGGTCAATAAACAAAAAATCACTCTGCCAATTGCTTCACAAGTTTCTGCATCTTGTTTTCTTTATCTCAATGCCAGCAGCCGGGCACCACACTATAAGCAGCACTGCTGTAAAGCTGCCCCCAGTGTGAGAGGTCTTGGTACAAACTGCATCTAAGAGAGAGCTACGTCCTAAGAGAGAGCTACGTCCTACGAGAGCAGGGACTTCTGTATTTTTCTTTACTCACTATCTCCCCAAACACCTTCCCGACAGGTTAGAGTTTGAGCAAACCATTCTAGTGTCCTGCCACATACAGCCATCCTGATTCACCTCTTGAGATTCTTTCGTCATTCATAAAACACCAATGGTTCACCTTAGATAACCTAGCAACTAACTGTAACACCTTGTATCTTCTGACCATGTGCCTTCCTTGAGTTCCAAATATTCCAAAAAACAGCAATATTTAAAACAAAAGCAACTTTGTGTCTAGAATGAGGAGGGACACTGTGTGAAAAGTATCATTGTGTTGTGCTAAAAGCTAAAGAGCACACACAGGAGCTGAAGGACAGCCCGGCCTTTCATTTGTCCCTTCCAGTAGGTGTAGAGCTGGGGGCTGAGGGGGCCTGTTCCTGCACAGGTAGCCAGAGAAGGGAGCTGCAGTGGTCCCAGTTCCCTGTCCTGGTCCCCAAGCCAGAATGAAAATCCAATGTTTCCTCAAAAAACAAATGCTCACAGCAGTCATCTGGGCAACTGCTGCGGTTGAAAAACAAGTCTTAAGAGGGTAGAAGGGTGGGAGCGGAGCAAACGGGGGGGGGGGGGGGGGGGGGGGGGGGGGGGGGGGGGGGGGGGGGGGGGGGGTTCGGTGTTGTGGGGAGGGGGGCGCTCTGGTAGCTAATGGCTGTGTCCTCACATGCTGACATAAGATGTTGGTGCTGGAAAGAAGAGGAAATAGCAACACCAGGTCCAACCAACAGTGTTTCTGGTGCTCTGGAAACTGGGTGGAAATCTGCACTTGATTAAAAGCAGTCGGGCTGTCTGCTTTACTAATAACCAGGGCTTACTCATGACAACACTCTAGAACAGGGGTGGCGAACCTATGGCACATGTGCCCAAAGTGGCACGCGGAGCTGTGAATACCATTTTAAAAATTATTGTTTATGCTCTTACAGACATAAAAATAATCGATACCTCTATCTCACTCGATGGGTTGGCATGAGAGTCGAGCGAGTATACTCTTATTTCATAAACTTTGGCACTCAATCGCCAAAAGGTTTGCCACCCCTGGTCTAGAACGTGGGCAGGTTCCTCAACACGGTATGTTGACGAATTCTCAGAAACGGAAAGCGGGGAAGCAGTGCCAGAGTCCCCCCTCCCGTGCGCATGGAAATCGGGAGCTCAGGGGCGGAACCCGCAGTTGGAGGAGTAGCTTAAGAATGGACACAAAGTTAAAATGGATCAAGAAGATCTGAAAAGATGCCCATGACAATGGAGTCGGCGCTGGAGGTGTGCCCAGGAAGTGCTGGGAAAAGCCAGCGAGTCACCGAGCGCTCCCGGGCCGGGGAGTTGCAGCTGCCCAGCCATGCAGTCACTGTGGTGCCGCCCACGGGTGACAGCGCGGCCCGGGTCACACGCAGGCCCCCCTACCGCGCTCGCCCGACTGGGAGAGCGCGCGCCCCGGGGCCCGCCGCGGCTGCAGGGGGCAGCGTCCCGGCCGGGCGCCCTGCACGCCACGAACCCACCGCCCGACGCCCACCTCCTCCCCGGTCACCTTCTGTGCGCTGGAGCCGCGCACCTGCCCCGCGCGGTCGTACACGTGGCCGCGGATCACCGAGCTGCCCACGTCCAGTCCCAGCACGAAGCCTGCGCGCGGGGGCTCGGGGACGGCGGGCGGCCCCGACATCCCGGCCTCGCAGACTCTCCTCCTACTCCGCCGCCGTGGACCCCGTACCTCCGGGACCCAACGCGCCCCGACGGGCCTCCCGCCCAGGCCCGCCCCCTCCGTGAGATCCAGGAGCCGCTCCGCCCCTGCCTCGGGCCACGCCCCTGCGCCGCGGGCCCGCCTCCTCCGTGAGACTCTAGCGTGGCCACGCCCCATCCGCGGGCTCCGCCCCCTCCGAGAGATTCGCGTGTGTACACGCCCCTGCTAGGAGCCCGCTCCATCCGGACGTGCCCACGCCCTGCCGCGGGTCCCGCCCCTGCGCCGTGACGTCATGACGCCGCAGGGACTGTGTCGGGGCGGGAGCACAAGGAGGAGTGAGTAGGGGCGTGGTCGAGTCCAGGACTCCGAGTGCAGCGACCCAGCCTCAGTCTCCAGAGGCCATGGGCACGTTTCAGCCTTGACCTTCAGACGTTAATGGTAATTACCTGCTTCGTGAGAGCTTCTGGAAGCAAAGCATGCGTTCCTCGTAACCCTCGTTACACTGGATGAATCTATTAAAATCAAAATGGCCTGGAAAACAAATTGGAAATTTGGCCGAAAGCACTTAGTAGTAATAAACAGAGTTTCCCCCGCAACGTGTCCCCCCAGAAAACTTGGCAGGAGTTGCACTAGGAACGCACATCAGCAGACACTTGTTCAAGGATACAAGTAAGTCAGTGAGCCGTCAGCCCTCCGACCTCTCCCACCTGCAGTAACCAGTCCCCATGTGCCGGAGGCATTTGAAACAAGTGCTAAGACCAGGGCGGTCCTGCACCCTCACAGGCCCTTGGGGTCCGCAGGAGATTTCCTTTGGGACCCTGGCTGTGTCATGTTTAGATGCCACCTCTTGCAGACAGCTCCCTGAGGACAGCACTGGGGCCTTGGTCCTTTTTTTCCTCCGAGAACCAAAATAACGACTCAGTGCTGAACCAACCCATTTAATACGTGCGAATCCCTATCAGCCTCATCTGCGGGCGGGGCCACAGCGCACACGCGGAGGGCGCTGAGCGTCACGTGACCACCAGGGGGTCCTTCCCGTGTGTAAGGGGCGTGTGCAGCGGCGCTGGGGCGCCTCGGCTGCAAGCCTCCTCTCTCCTAACCCTCGTTTCTGAGTCCAGCCTCGTTTGCACACTGGGCTCCTGCCTCTGCCCCGCCATCGGGGCCTCTGCCCGGAGCCCTCGCCCGCATACCGCTGTGGGCAGACGCGGACGTGCCACAAAGTCGTCGACGCTCACGCTTCGTGTCCCTCACCCGCGTGGGCCCCGGGGCCAGGCCCGAGGCTGTTGCTTTATATTATAGCAGTTGCAAAAGTGAATTCATTTTGGATTTTGTTTGTCCAAAAGTGGGCCCCACAAAGTGTATAAGCTTCAAGTCTCTTGAAACCATAATCCTGCCCCCCACCCTGTAAAGTCCTCAGAAATTCCTTCTTAAAGCCCCAAACTCCTTCTGCCCCTACCCCTACCCCTCCCAACTCTGAGTGCCAGGCACCCCAATCACCCCTCTGAGCTCCCTGGACACTGGGACACATCTGTTCCTACGAGCTCTCAGTAGTAATGGTTGTAAGCACGGCCTCCCTCCTGGGGGCCTGCGGAGGCACAATCACTCCTGCAAGCAGTCAGACCAGAAGGGACCAGAACCCAGAGCTGCTGCTTCTCAGGCCTGAGGCCCCTGAAGGCCTGAAAATGCAACCGGACTTGGGCCAGACCCAATTGGAGGGGAAAGTTGGGATTGGGAAGGTAGAATAACCATCACAGGAAAACCCAGGCTGGGGGAGTTATGGTTAGAACACTTAGGCTGGCTTCCCGGCAAATACAGCGTAAAGGGACATGTGATTTCTTATCTGTCCGAAGGCACGAAGTCTCGTAACTGCCATTCTAGTTGTAGCAATTGTACCTGCATGGACGATCCTTTCTGCTCTCCCCTGTCATTCTCTCTAGAACCCAAAGGAAGTCACCGTGGACCCCAGGGGGGAATGACAGACAGTTCCCTCAGGGTCCACATGGTGACGAGCAGGAGTCATTCCTCCACACAGGTGTTCTTGAGAGCACCTGAAATACCCGTGTGGTCCAGAGTTACGCGACAAGAACTGATCCCGCTGCCCGGCAACTGCAAAGCCTACAGCGTGGTGGCCGCACACGTGGGAGGTTTCTTCCAGCCAGAGCAAAGACAGAGCAGAAGAGCTACATGGCCCATCTGCACCGTGGGGGTGGGGGGGCCCTGGCGGGAACCGGGGCCCCTTCCTAGCCGAGCCTCTGGGACTCTGAGTCCTGCACCTGCCCAGGTATCTGCGCCTCTCCGCACCCAGAGGCGTCGGGTGTCAGAGACACGAGCAGGTTCATTCCCCCTCCTGCAGTGTATTAAGTGACAGGGACGGGAAGTCTTTTCATTCACTCGCTTATCTGTAAAGGTGGGAGGGGAAGGAGTGGGGAAGGCACCGCTGTGGGAACTGGCCTTTTGTGTTTGTGAACACCCAGACCCTGTCACGTCAAGAGATGCCCTTGCTTAGGAAGCGCTTTCTCATCTCAGTCACCCCATTTCACACGCGGTCGGAAGCCGTTTTTATTCGAGGGACATTACACGTTATAAAATCTCAAATGATGGAGTTTTCTGAGTTGAAATTTAAACCACATGAGAGAATGCTTGAAAGCGTTTTTAAATCTGTGAATACAAATAACAATTTGTTTTTGGTGTTTTTGTTTCTTGAGGATAAATTTAGGATTATTGTTTAAGGCAATTAAAAATCCCAAGTAAACAATGGTACTGCAGAAGGAAATTGGCAAGTGAGCCACTACTACTAAGTGATCAGTAATAAAGATTTCTGTCTCAGCCAAATTAAAGAAAAAGGCCTCCCCATGTGACTTAGTCTCTGTTGGCGTTCTTTTCTTCCCAAAAGAATTTTTGTTTTGATGTCAAATTTATTGAGAGGTACAGTTCTGTGAATTTTGACAAGGTATATAGTCATGTAGCCACCACACCATCTAGATAGAAATGATTTCCACCACCTTCCAAAAGTTCCCTTTCAACCACAGAATCCTGAATCCTTTACCCAGAGCATAAGGCAATGTCATCCGCACACATACGAGGTCTGACAATTAAGTTCATGAACTCGTCCTAGAACAAGAGCTACACACCTCGTTGCTGAGTATCACTACGCTCACCTCTGAAGTCCTCCCCTTGGGAAGCTACACACCCGTGCCTAGTCCACCCTTCAAAGCAGTTTTGGAACTCGTTTTCTATAATGGTCATCAGAGCCATTGTTGTATTACCCTTGATGTCCTGAATGTCATCAAAGTGTCTTCCTTTCAATATTTTCTTTATCTTTGGGTCAAGAAAAAATTCACTGGGGGCCAGATCAGGTGAGTAAGAAGAGTGTTCTAATACAGTTATTTGTTTACTGGCTAAAAACTCCCTCACAGACAGTGTTGTGAGAGCTGGTACATTGTTGTGATGCAAGAGCCATGAGTTGGTGAAAAGTTCAGGCTGTTTTCATCAAACTTTGTCTTTTCAGCACTTTGTAGTTGCTACAAATTTGTCCTGAACAATCCCTCTGATATCGAAAAAGGTCAGCAACATCGTTCTGACTCTTGATTTGGACTGATGGAACTTTTTAGGTTGTGGAGAATTGGCTGACTTCCATTATGCACTTGGACGCTTTGTTTCATGGTCATATTGATACACCTATGTTTTATCTCCAGTGAGTACATGGCCCAAAACATGGTCTTGCCTCTCCAAAAGGTCTTGGCAAAGTCAAGCTCTTGGCATCCTCATGATGGCACAGAAAACACACAACAACAATAATGAACACTGCTCAGCAAGACACCGCCACACATCGACACAAACACAGCTGTGAGACGCTGATACACCAAGGTTATGAAATCTCACTGAGTTGTGTGTACAGTGCTGCCAATGTAAGCAAATGGTGGCAAGTTCGTGAACGTATTGTCAGACCTCATAACTCAGGATTCTTGAATATAACAGCTTGGTCTCAGCCACTTTAAGTGCAGCCCACCCTGAAAAGAAGTGGCAGGTTCCAGATGGACAACTTTACATGAACTTAATCCTTATGACACATGGGCAAAATGTACGGACCTCAGGGTTTGCACCAAATGGCACACTTATGAAGAGCTCAGTATAACAATCGACAATTCTGGGTTCATTTCTATGACTTGAGAATATCCAAGCTTCCTGAGACGACCGTCAGCAAGGAGAACGTTTAGTAGACGTGCCAATGTCTTGTCCTGCCCAGCAGGGAAAATCCTGGCTTTGAAATGTAGACACTTCAGGATTTTTCACAGGTTGTAGCTCTAGACCAGGGGTGTCAGACTGGTGGCCCGTGGGCCGCATTTGGCCCCCGAGGTAATTTTTGGCCCATGATGCTCTGAAATAAAATGAAAATAGAAAAAATTGTTATGAAGAAAATAGCGCTTAGGGGAGATGGAGGCAATACCGTCCACACAATTCCCTTGTTAACCCTTTAACTACTGAAGACGAGTATACACGTGGCCCAGTGCCTTTCCTGGGGGGCCTGTGGGCGTGTATAAACGCGCTGACTCAGTTCTGGCAACGTTTGTAAATGTGATGTGGCCCGCGTGAATCTTGCCTGTTGCATCAAATGGCCCGTGTTTTAATTGAGTTTGACACCCCTGCTCTAGACTATTGTGTTTCAGTGACGTACTGGTAAAGCAGGCGAGACTGCGAATAAAATCTGGTCAATTCAGGACACAAAGGAAAGAAAGGACACATAAGCAATGAACAGGGCATTTTCAATTAACCGAAAAAGAACTGCAGTCAGTTTTCATTATCTGCAGCAGCTGTTACAGTCTGTGAAGTTGTCACTGACCCTGAATTAGCAAATACTGAACTAGTTCTCCTAGAGAAAATGCAGATCACAGTTCCATCAACTGACCAACCAACACATAACCTTGTTTGATGTGTGTCTGTTTAAAGACACCTTACTTAATGTATACGAGGGCTGTCTGGAAAAATATCCAGCCCTCGTCCATATAACGAGAACAGGTACGTGGCTGGATACTTTCCGGACAACCCTCGGGCATTGTTGATTCGTTAACACTGCACTGCAATTGACATCTGTTTTTTTTTTTTTTTTTTTTTTTTTTTATCTTTTCACATTTATAGAGAGAAATTATCTTTTTTTGTCTTCAGTGCATATTTATTTCTATTTTACTTTTTGACAGATAGAGAGAGAGACAGAGACAGAGACAGCTAGAGAACCGAACTGTGGGAACTCCCCAGTTCAGCATGTGGGTCCTGCCTGGGCCGGAGCCGGGATTCGAT
>PVKE010007098.1:0-51884 GCA_004027555.1 Craseonycteris thonglongyai | reverse complement strand
GATAAGCTCTGTAAATGCATTTAAAGCGAAATTGACTTTGTTGATATCACATCTGCATATCAAGTCTCTCATGCACTTCCCATATATGAGGAAAATGCTAGGTAACAATGAATTAAACGTGTCATTATTTATTGAGACCCTGCAAGTGCTTCAAAAACAGTTTGAAGAGAGATTTCTGCAGTTTACAAATATCGAGCCAATTGTCTCCTCTGTATCAATCCTTTTACTTGCCAAATAAATGGAATAGAACTAGCCGCGTGTATTGCAGACCTTGTTCAGGGGAAAGCAGAAGAACTAGAGTTAGAAATTTTGAACCTTAAGAACGATATTTTGCTAAAATCCTTAATATCAGAGGACTTATGGAACATAGTCGACAAAGAAAGGTTCCCATTTTTTTAAAAAGCGGCATATAAAATCAAATAGATTTTCTGGTCAACGTATTGATGCGAATCTTTGTTTTCAAACATGAATTTAATAAAATCGCGATATAGATCTCGACTTACCGATGAGCATCTTAATAATTGTTTGCTAACAGGGTTGTCGTCATACTCTCCTAATTACGAGGCACTGGCCAATGAAATGCAATTCCAAAGATCACACTGACAGATAGGGTTTTTTTATGTTTTCTTTTGTTTTTTTAAATTTTATTATACGTGTGTTTTTTATTTACTTTGTATTACGTTTTGTATATATGTTTCTTTGTGTGTATATAATTTGTACAATAAATTTATTATATAAAAATTATTTTTGTTCATTATTTTTTATTCTTGTTCAATAATAAATATCCTTAGAAATAGCTGGTGCCCGCCGCCCTACCGATATTTTAGAATGTGCCCTAGGGTATAAAAAGGTTGGGAACCCCTGCCCTAACCCAATGTCTGGCACATACAAGATGCACAGTTATATTTGCAGGATGGATGCATTCATGCATGCATAGATGACTTGCTCTGGGGAGTTTGGTCATGCCTGTGTTTCCTTCCTGTCAAATTGTGGGCAACAATGCAGTTGGGAGGGTCCCCTGAATTTTCCCTGGTAGGCCTGGAGGTCACTGGGCCTGGCCTGGTTGTCAGCAGTAGTGGCACTTATGGCATGTGGCACCATGTAAGAGGACAGAGGACTCAGAGTGCTGAGTGGATCAGGTCTCTGGGGGACTGCTGGCTTGACAATGTCCAGAACTGGAGCACACCTTCTCATGTGAACTGAGCAGCAGGTGTCAGCTGTGAACCCCTCACCAAGGCTGTTTCTAAACATGAAGGGGAGAAGGACATTAATTATAGTAATAGCAGTAAGAGCAAGAGTTTGCACTTGTAGAGCACTTATGATGAGCCAGATGCTAAGCTCTGCCTCCTTATAGCTTCCCAACAGCTTGGCTACAGTGAGAACAGTTATCTCCACTGTGGAGATGAGGAAACAAAGCCACAGAGCTCGAAGTGGCACAGGCCATATTGGAAACCAGATTGCTTGGCCTCAGAGCCCCAAACAAGAAACCATTCGGCCTCCAAGGGCATCTGCCTATTTCGTTGTTTGCATAAAGGTGCACCTATTTCCCTGGCAGGCCCATGCCGGAAAAATGAAAAGGGGGCACTTACATTGTTGGTCCTCACTGCTGCTGGTGCTGTTTCATCTGGAAGGATGGCAGGAATCTGTACTTGGACTTCTCTGGGCAGTGAGGGTGGACCGCTACCCCCACCTGTGCAATACTGACGAGAACCCCGTCAGTGACCGCATTTCTGTCTCAGAAGAGAGGTGTGCTACAGGTCCCCGGGCTCAGCATGTCTGCCCCACGCCTGCCACCCTGACATGCAGACACCAGGCCCACGCCTGGGTGTGGTCCCCAAGGAGGGACAGCACACAGCATAAAGCAGGCCAGAGCCTGGCTGGGAGGTCTCATCCTCTTTTCCCGCAGTGGGGACCAGCTCCCACCACTTCCCAGGGCTCCACTTCCTACAGCCGCTCCTGTTGGCATAGCCCAGAAGCCAGTGTGCACCAACTGCTCATTGGTCAGCCCCTCCTCACAGGAGTCCAGCTTCATTTTCCGTACCTGCACAGACTTCTCAGATAGACTGCGGATAAAGAACCTGCCAGTCAGTACAGCCAGCTGTCCTGCCTGCGGAACTCTAGGAAGTGGCCTCTCCAGTCCCACAGGATTGCTCCCCAATCTCCGCTCTGACCCACGCCGGCGCTGGAGCTGCCTGGGTTTGATTTCCGCCTCTGCTGCTGTTCAGTTGCCAGCATAGCTTTGGAGAGGTTGGCTCACAGCTCACTGCCTCAGTTTCCTCATCTGTAATATAAAGGTCATAATAGCACCAACTCATACGATTCTTGTGATTAAATGATTTAAATCACATAAAATGGTCAACACAGTGTTTGGCACATAGTAATCCATCGATAGAAATGTTAGCTGTTGCCATAACAGCAACAACACCAATCCTTACTGTCATTATAGGGCACTAGGTGTAACCTTGAACAGGCACCCTGACCTCTATTAGCCTTGGTTTCCACATCTATGAAATGGACAGTATAAGAGTACCTAACTCACAGAGTTGTTGTTATTAAATTCGTACAACAGTGCTTGGCATAAGTGCTCACCAAGTATTAGCTATTATCATTATTATTTCTCAGTGTTTTTAACAAATAATTTTTTGGGTCCAGGCCAATGACATATAACCTATTGCAGAGAGTCTTATGCTCAGAACCAGAGATCTGTGACATTGAGCAGTCCCGGGACTTTGGACAGAGGTGCTTAGATGATCTCAGCTGGGATTAGTCTCTTCATCCATAAAGTTATGCCTGTCTCCCAGCCTCCTTCCAGAGATGCTATGAAGAGAGAATGCGAGAACTGGTGTGAGAGTGCTTTCTCTCTAAAAGTTCTATTTTAAGAACAGCAGCACCTAAAATATTCATTAGATTCACTCCTAGCGGTTTAAATGTTAAAAAAAAAAAAAATTAAGAAATCCTCCAAAGGAGAATATAGAATGTCAAACGCTAGAGACTTTTAACTTGTTTGGCATTTCCTCCTTCTATAACAGAAGGAGGTGAGCAGACACAAGGGGCAAGAGGCAGGCCACTGGGGGAGCTGTCCAAGCCGTGGGAAGGATGGGCGGATGTGATGTGTGCGGCAGCCTCTGTTGCCCTCTGTCCTGGGCGTGGCCTACACTCCAGTCCTCGCCAGGGACCCTGGAGGAACACTGGAGTGACACAGTGTCAAGGTCCTCATTCTTTAAACCCATGTTTTGCAAAAAGTGATGGTCAACATAATTTTAGGGTTATATGGAAAACATTTTTAAATGTATTATGATTCATTAATGTAATGTAGAAAAGAGAAAATATAACTAGCACATTAAATTCTTGATTTTACTGATACTACTGTTTTTCCTCTTTGAATAAAAGTTTAAACTGAAATGTAAGTAACTATGACAAAAATCTTGAAAGTGAAAAATATGACAAAAGTTTGGGAAATGCCACACTGAACAAACCTTTACTGAGCACCTATTATTTGCCAAGCACTCTGCTGGGTGCTGGGACTATCACCAATTAATAATGTATGTTCTCCGGCTGCAAGCTTTCCATGTGGTATGAGAAATAACCACAGTCAAGCTACCTGTAACACAAGGTGATAGTGATGTGCTAGCAGTTGGAGAAAGTACAAACCAAACCAGATACGATGGGATCCATTCTGCTAGGATAAGTGACATGAGCTGCAGAGAGGAATGACATCTGAGCACACTCCGTCACCCAGTTAGTGCTGTGCACACATTCCGGCAGGGAAGAGTGGCTCCCCACTGTCATGGGGCTGACATTCTTATAGGCAAGCTGGACAAAACCCTAAGGGTTCAGGACACACGTGATGCAAATGCAAGTTTTGACAAGTGCCACAAAGAACACAAGCTGCCGAGTGAGGATGGTGGAGTAGTCAGGAAGGTCTTTCAGAAGATTGAAGCTGAAACAAATGGTTAGAAGCCGCTCACCATAGGAAGAGTACACAAGTGGTGTCCCAAGCAGACAGAAGGGTATGAGCTAAGTCTCTGAGGCAGGAAAGAACTTGGGGGTCTTCTAAGGACTGAAAGGAGGCCAGTGCAATTGCAGAACAGGGAGTAAGAGGACAAGTGGTTCATGGGGGAAATCACCAAAGACCTGTGGGTCACAGTGAAGAGGGGGAGGGACTTTGATTCTCAACTCAGTGAGAAGAGAATGAGTGGGGCTCGTTTGGCAGATATTTGGGGAAATGGATACTCCAGATCAAGGGAATAGTGTGAGCAAATGTGGAGACACAGAAAGGGGCACAGTGAGCTTCAGGAATGGCTGGTACAGTTCATTGCAAGAAGCAGGATAAGCTAAAGCAACAGGTTGGAGTCCATTGGTATAAGGCAGCGGTCCCCGACCTTTTTGGCACTAGGGACCAATGGTTTTGTGGAAGACAGTTTTTTATTTTATTTTTTTAAAGATTTATTTTTATTGGTTTTGACAGAGAGAGAGATACAGAGACAGAGAGAAGGGGGAGGGTCCAGAACAGTCTCCATAGTTGCACATCATCGGTTTTTCCACATAGTTTAATTCCACAGGTGGGTGCGGGGCTGCACAGGGCAGGAACTGGTCAGGGTTCTCACCCCAGTGAGAACCGAACTGGGGGCACTCCCCAGTTCAGCATATGGGTCAGCACGGTCAGGGCCGGGATTCGATTCTTGGGCCCCGGGGCTGCAAAGTGAGCGCTTAACCCACTGAGCCATCCCAGCTTCCCAAAGAAGACAATTTTTAATGGACCAGGGGAGTGTGAGTAGTTTCAGGATGATTCAAGCACCAGATGCAGCTAAATTGTCACGTGCCACTCACTGATAGGGTTTTGATAGAAGTCTGCAAGCAATTGATTTATGATGGTCTCTGTGCAGTCAAACCTCTCTACTAATGTTCATCTGTATTTGCTGCTGCTCCCCAGCACTAGCATCACCACCTCAGCTCCACCTCAGATCATCAGGCATTAGATTCTCATAAGGAGCGTGCAACCCAGATCTCTCGCACGTGCAATTCACAGTAGGGTTCACGCTCCTATGAGAATCTAATGCCGCTGCTGATCTGACAGGACGTGGAGTTCAAGCAGTAATGCAAGCGATGAGGAGCGATTGTAAATACAGATGAGAGTAGTATGTGCTCAGGAAAAACTGGAATTTTTTCCTTATTGAATTTGAGGAAATATTAGGCAGAATTTATAAACAAACTGTTTTCCCTCTGCTTGTCACCCCTCATCATGATAAACAGTTTGGGGGACTTGAAGATGGGAAATGCTACCTGGGCAGGGGGTAGGCAGCTTGGAGCCAGGACAGGAGGAGATGCAGCCAGAGGGAGGCAGAGGGCACTAATGTGTGCATTTCCCCAAAATCAGCTTCACCTAACTTTTAATTTTGCTAATGGCTGGCCTTTATTTGAGATGTCATGCTGAAATAACTCTTTTAATAAAGGAGAACTAATGCACTCATTTCCCCCTCCCTTCCTCTACATCAGCAAGGATTTGGTGCAATGATGTATATTACCCTTTTATTTTAATTAAGCGTATAGCTGTGAGAGGCTTGTAAAACTGTTGCCAACAGAGAAATGCTGTAACGGATGTGAACTGGAGGTTGGCTTGTCTCATGTATCTTTACTACATAAAATTGCCCTCTTCATCTTACCCCGGAGGGGAACAATGAGCCCCCATGTGCGTGTCTGAGTGGAAGCTTGAGGGAAGCAGGGTGTTTGGGAGCATGAAGAGCATGGGATCATGAATGTTTTCAAGAAGGCTGGGAAGAGAGGGACAAGGAAAAAGAAAGCTGTTTTCTGTGCACAGTCATGAGCACAGAAATAGCTTAAAGGTTCTCTATCATTTTTCCTTCCACGTGTCAGGTGACAGACATTGATATTTACATTCACAGCTTCTGAGGGAAAAAAATCAGGATTTTAAATCAGAGACCTGGGATTTTACCTCACGCTACCTGCCTCCAGAGCTTGGCACTGGGGCGTCATGCTAAGCTACCCGCTTCCTGCAGGAGCACACAACAGCGTGTCACGAGCAGGAGGGTGCAGTGACTCCTTCCGTGAACGAGCACATGAGGGCAGTGCTGGAGGGGTGTCTCGTGTCTGCTATTTCAGCCAGTGCAACAGGGAGGCCGCAGGGGGCGATGTGCATGATTCCTCTTTTTTAAAAACATAGGAAGAGAAACTCGGTGTGAATAAGCCAGAAAAAGAGAGAGAGACGGAGAAACTGACTTAAACATAAGAGGGTTTAAAGAGAAGAGACTTCACCCACACTCAGAGAAGTCAGCGTGAACTAGAAGATGGAGAGAGAGGGCAGCAGTTTGAGAAGCAGCATTCCCTGAATGTCAAAGTGCTCTATTCACAGGGCTGGAAAGGTGCCTCAACACTCAGTGAAGAGGCAGAGAGGCGCAGCCCCACAGGGTGTCTGTGTTCTCTCTGCAGTGTGACTGCCTCACTGGGGAACAATTCATCCTGAGATTATCCTCCCTCCCTCTCATTAGCCGTTGCTCCTGCTTGCTGCAAAACTGGCCAGAGTGTGTGAAGCTGTTGTGATATCCTAAGTGTGAGGGGTCCTAGAGAGAGAGGGGAAGTTAGCAACCTGGTGAAGTTCACAGATACGGGTCTCCACAGATCTGGGTGGGGTGCTGGTGTGTAGAGCCAGAGGTTCCAGCTTGCTGAAATCAACTCCCCAACTATAAGCCGAATTAATCAAATAAGTATGCATGTCTTCCCCGAAGGCAGGGCTGACTTCCTTTCTTTGTATCTGTCATTGTCCTCTTCTAGACTTCTGCCCAGATAGAACCAGATACCCAAAAATCCTTTAGCCTCCATAATCAAGGTCATTTTTGCAGAGAGTTTGATGTTTGGGGAATTCGAGGTGCTAGAGCTCCCTGCTGGAAAGAAATGACAGTCACTTTCATGTGGTAAAAGTCAAAAACCCCACTTGCCTTTTATCCTGCTAAATTGCTTCATGTGTACTGATTGTGGGTGTGGACTCTTCTCAAAGCAGTCTTTGAATAGAGGAAAGCGCATTGAATAACATCAAATTGAATGTAGTCACCTATACATGGCATGGGAAAAAGTTCTTTGTGTGTATGTTCTCATTTTTTATCAGTGAGCAAGTGGTTTTAAATAATAAATGTATAGAATACAAAATGTAATCTCTCATTATCATTATGTTATTTTTGAAAATTAGAGCTCTTGGTGGCATTTAATCCAAAAAGGCCTAACATGTGATTCAATTTATCTTTATTAGATAAAGTATTGTTCTTAGTCTTTAGTTATAAAAATAGTAATGGTCACATATTACCTAAACTTACAATATAAAAGTCCCTGTCTCCTCTCATATTCCTCCCTACAGAGGTAGCCGTTATTACAAACTTGGGTATCTTTCCAGAAAGTTTCTGTGCACAATCAAATAGAATCAGACAGTGCACTTTTGAGTTTTGCTGTTTCACTTAATTTAGCAGAGCTTTGTTTTCACATCAGAACATAATTTTTTTTTAATAAACTGCATGATGTTTTGTTATCTAGATACACTAGAATTTAGTTTAACATTAACCCGGTCATCACTATATTTAAAGTAGTTCTCATATTGCTAATGCAGTGGTACATAAACATCCTTATGCCTATAGCTTTGCACTGTACTCCGAGCATATTGACAGGATAAATCTCTAGAAGTGGAATAACTGGGGCAAGGGGTCTGAACACACTCTATTTGGGCCTGTATTACTAAGTGGTCTGAGGAAGGGCCTTTGATTTTTGTTTTGAGAAAGGGTTTGATATGTCTGCAGAACATTTTTAAGAAAAAAATGAAGCCAGCACAAATTAAAGCCAGAGTTCTTTGAGCTGGACAGAAAGTACAGCATTGCCATCTATGTGTAACCTTGAATGCATCGGTGAGCTTGTGACGTCTTTTTTTCTAAAGATGTCGCAATGCCACATTGTTGCTAAGGGAGGTCATAGCCATGCCAATTCTGTCCAGGAGCCAAACACGGAGAGCAGGATCTTTCCATCTGATTGAAATTAATGGTAAATGCAAGGAAGCTGTTGGAAACACCAGTCAGGTTCACAAACCTCTCATAAAATATCTTCAAAACTCTCACCTTAGTGTAGCCATAGAGCCTCTGACAGCCAAACTACAAAGTTGCTTTTACCAAAGTACGACTAGACCCACGGACCCTTTAAATTTTTTTTTTTTTTTTTTTTACCCAAGTCAGAACATCAGGCAGAAATTCCTATATATATATATATATAAGATGAATGCAGTGCACAGTTGAGATTTCTCCTGCTAGGGGTCTCACCACACCTTGAATTTTGGACTCCCAAGCCGTTTTTAAATGCGACTTCGTTTTTCTTCCCTGTCATTACCTGATTTCATCTGAAAAGCTCAGCATGTGGTTCTCTTTTCCCTTAATTCATTAGATTTGGCATTGCTGTTTATTGTATCAACATGCCCTCTGTCTAATGTAACATCTTTGGAACACCAGGATGTTTTGTTTTGTTTTGTTTTGTTTTGTTTTGTTTTGTTTTGTTTTGTTTTTAAAAAGAGGCTTCAACTCTTCAGGGCTAACTAGAGACTGTTTAAATTTATAGAGGTGACTTTAGCCCTTTGTAGATCTTCCTCTAGATAGAAATATACTTGTAATCAAAATGATAATCCATATTCCCTCATTCCTTAGCTGAGATGAATGGAAAGAGACTTGGGGGAAGGCTGAGCTATTTATTCACAGATTGTTTAAAGTCAGAGTTAGCCTGTCTTGGAAGGGAAGATCATATTAGCTTGATAAAGCTAACCCTTTCAGCCTGGGGAAAAAAGAATTACACAATAGCAGTGCAAAGGTTTCCTTGGCTTCTCTAAAGCGAAATTAGATTTGAACACACCAAAACCTTCCATACCAGAGGGTATGTTTCTGGAGATAATATGGACAAAAAAAAAGCAATACCCAATATTTCTTTTTTTGATGGGAAACAGGAGACATTACAACAGACCCCAGGATTTAGAGAGAAGGCTGGCAGGGAACCATGGGGGGTTGGTGGAAGGGCTGGTGGCCATTTTTCTTCAGACAGAATCTTGTAAAAAAAAAAAGTCTTTGCTGTCTATAGTCAAATGTGCATTATTTGGAGTTCTGGTTGGAGTTCTTGTTCAGCATGAAATAGGAATAAAAAACAAATGTGGGCCTTAGTTTTTTGTTTGTTTTTGGTTTTTGGTTTGGTTTTTTTTTTTGCCAAGAAACCGGTGTTTTCTTTTCCTACAGAGCCACACAGATTCAGAAGCAGGCAAGGAAATGAGTTGACACGCACAGCCATGGCCCAGGGCCCGGATAGAGCCGAGCAGGAGGGGTTTGGTGCCTCTAAAATCTGCCTTGTATGTCTCAAGGTGTGATGACACTAGGATTTAGCTAAGCCTCACTGTGGACTCTGGCCTCGGAACCCAAGCTCCCTATACACTTGACCTTAGACAGGGCGTTGATTTCAGATTCTTTTAGTCTCATAGACCCTCAACTTGATGATTACTGTGCAGTGATGCCAGTGGCTGTCTGATCCCAGTGACCATTATCCTACTGAGAGGACAGAAAAACTCCTGGTTAGCGATCCTTTCTTTCATTCATTTCCGTCTCCTTTGTACCTTTGAAGCTGAACATATTAGTCATGTTGTATGACAAGGATTGCGGGGATATTCCCAGCTGTTCGGAAGGAGAGAGGGAGAAGTGACAGGCAGAGCAGCTGCTATCAATAACACAAAGCACCACGGTGAGGTGTGTGGCATTTTGGTGTTGTCAGCAATCCGGACAGACCCCAGTCAACCGCCTGCAGGAGGCTGCCCCCAGGGAGCCAAGAAAGAGAGAGGGGGAAGGGGAAGAACTCCGTCAGACTGAAAAAATGCATCATTTCTAAAATTGGCAGTCCATTTTGATGAGTTAAGTGGAAGCAAGTTATGATCTAAATCAATAGAATTGATAATGTTTTTGTCTTGAAAGGTTAACTGTATTTTTGACACTCCCCTATCTCCCAAGCAACTTGGCTTTTAAGAGAAAAAGAAGAAAAAAATTCTCTGGGCAAGGAGCCTTGGATACACTTAATTTAGGGCTGATGTTTATGACTGGTCATTGACCTTGAAATTCCATTAGTGCTAATGAAGGACAGTGCTGGAGGCGTCCTGCCTGGAGTCCCGTAAGTGATGCACTTGGCACCTGCAGGGGCCCCCACCGGCTGGCTCACGCTCAAATGCGCCCCAACTTCGCTGGGCCCTGCTCCCTAAGCTGCAGCCTCCCAGGCATAGGACCTCCCAGACCCCCCCACCCCCAGAAAAGTGAAAAGCCCTGTTAGAATGAGCGTTCACTGCCTGCTGCTTATGCTGCTTCTTTTCCAGAGCAATGAAGTTCAAAGACAGGCAGGCAACCAGCATCCTAAAATTTTCCTTCTGGAGGAGACCTTAATCACTTAACTTGAGATCCCTCATATAGCCATCACCTAGATTTAACAGTTATAAATACTTTACTGTTTGTGGGTTGGTGGGGGGTTTTGCCAAAGGATTTTAAAATAAATTATAGACATGGTGACATTTTACTCCTAAATGCTTCAGTGTGCCTCACTAAAAAGCAAGAATGATGTTCTTACAAAACTGCACCACCACCATCACACCTAACAAAATGAATAATAAACCCTTCGTGTCATCCAGCATTCAGTCCACATTCCACATCCCCGGGTTATCCCGTTTTTCAACAACTGTTTTGTTCAAACCACAACCCAAGCTCGGCTCACACACTACGTTTAGTTGCTGCGCTTCCTTCAGTCTAGGGGTTTGCTGTTCACTACAGTAGCCTCTGGCCACATGTGGCTGATGAGCACTTGAAATGTGGCTTAAAATACACCCCAGAGTTAGAAGACAGTACCCCCCAAAATAATGTGAAATATCCCACTAACCTTTTTATATGTTGAAATTAGAATACTGTGGCTATGTTTAGGTATAATAAAATATATTACAGTATTAAATATATTTCATGTGTTTTTACTTTTTTAATGTGGCTTCTCAAACATGTGGAATTCTCTATGTGTCTTGCAGCTGTGGCTCATGGACTTCCTTTGGCTACTGCTGGTCTAAAGCATTACTCTACTCTTTTCAACCGAGATGTGTTTCCTCTTCCCCTTTTTTTCTCATGCCCTGGCCTGGCTGATGAAACCAGATCCTAAAGCATGCCCTACCTTCTGGATTTTTCTGGTGACTTCTCCATGCTATAGTTTAATTTGTTCCTCTAGGTTTGTTGTTATTGTTCTTTGTTTTGTTTTTTACTAGATTGCATAGTGACACTGTATTTCAGAGGACCGTGTCAGGATACAGCTAACATTAATTCACTGTTCTCATGCTGAAATTTATCAGCGGCTTCAGATGGGTTCCACTTGTTGCCTCGATTGCTTTTCTACCCTCGGAGTCAGCCTTTAACTTAATGGTTTCAGCATTCATTGATGTTGCTCAAATCAGTTATTTAATTGGAGGTTACAGAACGGTTTTTTTCCTACCCTTCTATTTACACCTAGTAGTTAAAATTCATTTGTAAAGAAAATCTCAGGAATCTAGGCCATTTGGTTACCTTGAAATACAGTTCCTACAGGAGAGACTGGATAAACGTTTGATTCTCTACCAGTTTTCAGAAGAAAGAGCTGTACAGTGGTGACACAGGAATTTTATTTTTTAACATTGTCTTTTTTAACATTATTGTGAACTCACAGGTTTTTGTATATTAAATATCAAATAGAATTTTTTAATTGTAGAATTAGATTCCAGCGTTTAACCATGTAAGAAAGGTCTAGAAAATTTGCATCAAATCCGTATTGCTGGGTTCCCATGGGAACCTGGGCGCTCTTGCACAGTGGGCTGCATGCTCACCCCGCAGTCCTCCCGGGGAGTCTGCTCAGTCCTGAGACTCGGTATGTGCTCCCCTGTGGGAGGACTTCTCCAGCCAGCCACTGAGGAGGTTCTCTGCCTGGTCCCTGTGACTACTTGAGTTTGTGACCCGGAGTCTACCTTGTGTCATAAATAAGGAAATTAAAGAGAGGACAAGGGACTGGCTGAGGGTCGAACAGCAAAGTGAGGGGAGAGTTGGGACTAGAAGCCAGGCCTCCTCCCTCCCAAGAGGTAAGTGACTCCGTTACCGAGGGGCTGCTCCCAGAACGTCTAAGGAGCAGCCAGAGTCGCTGGTGGAAGAGGCCCTTTTTGTACACGCTCTGTATTTCCCACGTGCAGAGGACAGCTTGAGGCTACTGCCAGCGTGGTCCTCTCTGACCAAGATTAAATCCGCCCCAAACCCTGAGCCAATTCTGATGCTCCCCACAGCATTAGCTCTAGTTCAGGGTCCTCCTTGGAGACCATGACCTACAGAGTCAAGGTGAACGACTCAAAATAAATAGGATTATGCAACCTCTTTTGGAGACCTCATGGGTGATATTTATCAAAATTGTAAGTGCAGATACCCATTTAGACCCAGCAACTGCATTGCTAGGAATAGCAGATATTGTCACAAAATATCCCGAGATATATGTGCCTTAAAGTTCTTACAGAAAAGTAGAGCGACCTTCCAGCAGCACCAGTTAACAATTTGTGATGCATCCATATGTGAAGGAATAGTATGTGACCATCAAAGCTAGAGAGAGCTGCGTATGCAGTTAAAGGAAAGGTACAGTTAAGAAGTATAGTTAATGTCTTTAAATGTATAGCAGTGTGTGTGTTTTATTTGCAGCAATTTAAAATACTATGCATATATGTATGTCAATATATCACGTTTTCAAGAAACATACACAAGAAACTACAAAAGATCTTTAGAGGAAGAAAGTAGAAGTCAGAGTGGGGGAGGAAAAGATTGGTTTTACTTTTTGTTTTATATCTTCTTTTTATCATACACGTGTATTTGTTTTTATTTTGAATTTATGAATAAGTTTGAGTGTTCAAATAAAGCAACTGGGTTAGGAGGAAAACTAATGGTAGAGTTTTTTAAATCCAGTCTCTGGTCACTGAATAAAAGGACAGTAGTGCTTCTGTAGCCAGCAGCAGCTAGCTATCTGCTGAGCTCTGAAGGGACTGAGCCCTGAACAGAGTGAGTGGGGGGTGGGGTGGGGTACAGGCCAGTGGTCAGGAGCTTGCTGTCAATTAGGGAGAAAAGACCGTTAGACCTCAAATGACTCTAACAATAGCAGCAGCCCGTTTGAAATTAAATGTTGCTCTTGACTTTAGTCTCTTGCTGCTTCGGAATCTAAAAGTGAATCTTCTCCCTGGAAACCAGTGAGGTAGGGGTGGAATGCCTAGGCAAACGAAGGGAATGGATGCATGCTGGCTGGTTCGGCACAAAGAGGAGGGAGAGCAATTTGGGGCAAGGATGGGCAGGACCAAGAGCAATGGGGCTGAGACTGAGCGTAGAAGGTTCAAAGGCTTCATTTTGGCAGGACGTGAGTTTCTAGCCCAAAACGGCCACTAGTTGAGGAGTCACAGGCAAACATATGCATCTTAGTTCCCTCGTTTGGAAAATGTGGAAAATACAGCCTAGAGATATTACAAGGATTAAAAAAGGTACCGCACATTCAGCGGTCAGTGTGTATGTGATACACACCCGGCTCTGCGTATGTGCGGGAAGAGAGGGAGGTCAGAAGAGAGGGAGCGCAGAGGAACAGATGGCGAAGAGTGCTGACTTTGAAGTCCGCTGGTCTGGTTCTGTCTGCAGTCTCCCACCTCCTAGCTGTGCCACACGAGGCTTCTCTGACATCTGAGATCCTTGGTGTTCTTGTCTGTTAGATGGGGGACAGTGCAGAAACTAGTGCCTACTACATGTCTGATAAAAGGCAGCAGTCGCTGTGCAAATGAAAGTCAGTTCACACACTGAAGGCGCTGCAGCACAGCCAGCATTTAGTCATGCAGTCTAGGTTTCGGGCTATTGTAAACCCGTATTAGATTAGACCCTCTCCAAGAGTCTCTGAGATAAGTGAGACGAGATCTAGGACATGCTGAGGACACGGTTTCTCTAAAATGTAGCTCAGACTTGAACCTGAGTCTGCTGTGCTCCAAACTGTCAGCTGTCCATCAAATAGAACATCTAATAGAAAGCTTTATTGTGAAACCAGGGGCTGGAATTCTTTAGAAAGGTAACTAGAGGGTGGTTAAATGATAGCCACTTTTTATTGCTGGAGTGCATATATGCTTTCATTATGCTAGCAGGACTTAACATGTGGTGCACCTGTTTCAAGAAAACACTTCCTAAGCCATGCATTTCATTTAGATTTTGCAAAAAAACCATTTTTTTAATCAGAGACTCTTCATTAAAAGCCTACTCAGTGGGCGCTAATGAAAAGTCATAGAAAATAAGTTTAAATCCACAATGCAGCTGTTCTCCCACGTGCATTAACTGTACCAGCATTTGGAAGCTGCACAGAAAAGGACCAGCGCTCAGGGGATAGATGCTACAGCTCAAATGCCCTATAAATTATCCACAACGTACACACTGCACTCCAGCATACATATATCTGTTACAGACAGAATAGTTATTCCTTCGCAAGCATTTGTAATGATCCTTCGTACTTTATTAACATGCACTATTTGTCTCGGGAAGTTAGGCTGCGATGAGAGTTAGGGTTAGAGAGAGGAGGCTGGCTTTCAGCAAACCCATGGGGAAGCTATTTGATTTTAAACATAGCTTCTTCTGTTTTTTGCTTTTGAACCTGGTGCAAAAAATCAGACTGCACTCTCCATGTTCCAGAGTCTAGGATGTTCATTAGTATGTTCTTTCCAAAAGGAGGGCTGTGACTTCCCTCATAGTGTCATAGGTACGGCTCCAGATGCCCTTCTGAAGCCCAAACTGTGTTTTCACGGAGATTCTACCTGCAGAGGTCATTTTGATCAAGTATGTATATGCACTTGTTATTGCCATTTAACTTTGGGAGTATCATGTGATGGTTTAATTCCTCACGGATGCATGGCCAAATATGTGTGCATGTATGTAAATGGGTAAACATACAGATGTGCATAAGTGATTATATAAACATGTGTGCATGTGTGTGTTTACCCATAAAAGTATTTCTTTAAACATCGGCAACAAGCTAATGTAATGGAAATTCTGCTCATTTAGATATTTTGGTCTTGAAGTTGATTTTTCTGTGACAGCGGAGGCTAAGTTACATTGAGCCTTTGGTTTCATTACCATATAAATAAACAGACTTCATCGTCCTAGCAAGACCGAGTCGGCCTAAGAGCCGAATACTCTAACATGATCCACGTCAAGGGAGGAGACAATTATTTTAAGAAGCTTGTTTTCAGCCCAGATGGTTTGGTTCTGCACAGAATCATTTGATTATGTGCTTCTCTCCACTTTGAAATCTTGTACCTATCTGTCCCTGTTTAACAAGGAGGAAAACGCTGCACATTTGTAACAAATTAAGTTCATGGCTTTAAAGCAGATCCTGTGAAGTGGAAGGTGCGGCTTCTTTGGTAGAGCCAATCTAAGCAGGCAGGTTCCAGAGTCTTGGCTCAGTGGGCCATGAACCTCAGTCCCTTAGAACAGGGGTGGGCAATAGTTTTGGCTCGGGGTTGCTTTGTGGAAACGAAGGTTAGCGGAGGGCCACACCTTTTTAAATGATTGCATTTATTAGTTAACTTTGCACGGGAAGGAAATCTCGATTCAAGGCAGATTTTTTCTGATGTCTTGGAGGGCCGCAAAAAAACCTGTAGCAGGCTGCAGTTTGCCCACCCCTGCCTTAGAACATGCTCAAATTCAAATTAGAAACCCGGATTTGACGCGAAAAGCAGCTGAGTTAGGGGTTTGCCACAGTAGCAAGAAAAGCAGAAGTCTGTTCATTCTTTGTGTCTCTTTTTATAATACCTAAATAAATCTTCAGGCCATAGTTTCAGAACTCTAGGCCAGGGATTATAACTCAAATACCTGCAAGTAAAGTAATTGAGTGAAGTGAGCAAGCATAACAAAATTATTTCTCTATGATAACAACAACGCAAGCTCAATGACAAATGGCAGTGGGCACAGGGACCTTAATGTTAGGAGACAATCGGGACTCAAAATAAAAATCGCCTGCACCTTCCACAGAGGGCAGCTGCCATTGAACTTTGCCACAGGAGAGAGGGCTGAAATTGATGGATGTGTGAAGTTTTCAAGAGCAGCCCAAAATCCACGTTTCTGTAAATTTCAGAATTTTAAAACTTTTGCCCAGATTTTTTTTTTTAAGAATGTGTAAGCCAAATTAAACACCATTTTTCAATATCTGCTATAGTCAAAGAAAAAGGCTCCCTAAATATTGGTCCTCTGTGTGAGAACAACTCAGGGAATATCCTGTGCCACCTTAGCTTCTGTTGCTCACATATACACACAGGCACGACTGATGTGTGAATGGAGGACAGATGTCTGTGTGTACGATACAGATTTGCGTGGAGAAGCCCTTGACTGATTTGGGAGAAAAGTCAAGAAGATAGGGTGGGCATGCTGAAGTGGTGCCCACATTGTTTCTGTAAGGATGGTCACAGATCAAGGTGTAGTTGAACTTTATTACCTGGTCTGCTTTATTATATTTTTTCAGGACAAGGATCATCTATAATAAGCCACATTCGCCAGTCTTCAGAATTCCATTGTTTTTTCACCTAGTGCAGGTCCCTGCTGTGTTTCTTTACACAGTTTGTTACCCTGATTATAAGTGTTCCGAAGTCCCTTGTCATAAGAGGAATAAGACGTCCCTGGGGCCACCTTAAGAACAATCAGTCCATAGCAGCATGTCCCTTCTCAGTTTAGCAGTGCAGTTGTGAAAGGTCTGGGGATTGGAGACACTGTTCACTCAGGCTCTTCAGAGCCTCGCAACCTCTCCGCTCATTCTTCTGGACATCGGGATGCGTTCCCATAGAATGACATCAGCCCTGCTGGAAGCCTGCCCTCTGTCCTCATCCTCCGCAGACCAAGCCGCAGAACATGTGCTACTCAGGCAGATGAGGAGGAGAGAGGGCGGGGGTGTGAGAAGGTCAGGAGAGGGACTCACCTGGCCTGTGTCCTTCCAAAATATTTGCAAGGAATACAATGAAAGCACTTAAAAAGATGAGGATGGCAAATGCTTAATACATATGGAATTATATTTGGTTTTAATCTGTTTTAAAATAGGCAAGACATCCAAATGGCTCAAAACCCAAAAGAAACAAAAGGCCATACAATGAAAAATCTCCTTCCCACCCCTGTGCATAGCTGCCCCATGGGTGAGGTGATGTTAAATGAAAAAAGAAGAGTATAAAGCTAAAGCTTTCTCCTCTCTTGCTCTCTAAATATGTATATTTGTTTATATATTTATTTACATATATATGTGTATGTATGGAAACATACACACAACAACAGAATAGAAGACTGAAATAGAATATTTACAGTGATTACGGTATTTTGAGTGGAAAGATTATAGGTAATTGCTTCTACCTTCCTATATTTCCCAAAGTGTCTTCATTCTATGTGTGTTGTGCCAAGGAAATACATCGATTTCTTTATTATACATATAATTCTGTCCCTGAAGTCACTGGTGCAAAATTGGACATGACCAAGCCTCAAAAAGAAGGAAATAAAAATCGTTCTCTCTCGCACCCCAAAATTCACCATCACCTTTTTTTTTTTTCTTTTTTTATTTTTTTGGCATGCTACCTTCCTGGCCTTTTCTTTGTGTGTACATGATCACACTTTAATACTATTGAATAATTTGCCTTCTAGTTGACAAAATACTCAAGATATCTTCTCTTTTACCTGTGTAATGGAAAAATAACTTTCAAAAGGAGAATGCTGTATGAGCATGCATACAGGTTTGGAAAGAAATAAGAAAGGTCAGCCCTAGGCCTGGGAGGCCTGCTAAGCCAGCAGCACGGACGAAGGGAAGGAAAAGCCAGCAGTTACATGCCAGCACGCGGTCTGCCTTTCGGTGTGTGGCCCTAGGGCCACCCTCCTAGCTGTCATAGCTGTGCTTCTGCATGGACACGCGGTGTGGCAGAGCAGAGAGCCTGGCATCGGCCACTTGGAACACAGGGGCTTAAAATACTTGGTGAGAAAGTATTAAAGAAAAGTCCCTACCTTGCTCCCGGGGCGGCAAAAGGGAGCTCTAAAAATGTCATTACTCCCTTTAATTTTAACAGTCCAGTCCACACAACCTATAAATGCTTCATTATAAAAATTAAAATATAGAAATATCAAGAATTTGTGTCATTTTTTTTTCTTTTCCTCTATTTTTTAATTGGAAAAAGAAATGTTGACAATTCCACCTTAAGCCTCTTCTGCCATCCTCCACACTGCAGGGATAGCCACTGTTAGAGTACAGGATTTAGACAGAACTTTCCTGATGCACTTGCACCCATAATCACGCAAAGACACGTGAGTGCCTGGGCTTTTTGTGTGTTTTGTTTTAAGTGAACGTAAACTCGGGATTTTTATCCCCTGGGCTCTAAATCTCACTTATTCTGAGCTCTTTTTCCAGAGCAATAATGTTTCCCACATATGAATCACCAAATGCAAAATGTGCTCTTCTCAGCAAATGCAATTCATTTGAAAATAACTCCCAATAAATTGCCTGTGATGTTTCTTTATTGCTCGAGACAACGGGCAATGCAAGGCAATGAAGGGTCATACCAACCGGTCATTCCTTTTAATGTGGTCGGGCAGTTTTAATTCCTTGTGGATTTTTAAGTATAATAGCATAGCGCGGTGTGTTAAGATTTTTTTTTTTTCATTCTTCTTTTGTTTGTTAAACGTTAAAATATAGAGGGAATGGGAGGAGGGAAATCTGATATTTTCCTTACGAGGAGACACACTGCTAACCCCATTTGTGCAGATTCTGAGGACAGTGGGGTAGAAACTTGGACTTACTGATGCTTAGGGTTCCGAGCCTGCTGTTTCTAGCATTCCAGCTGTGTCCTCACAGGCCCCTTGATTTGTTGAGCTCTCACCCCCTCTTAATGCATTGTTTTCTAACACTCAGTACCTCAACCAGAGCTGACTCAGGAACCAACTTCCATGCTAGAGTTCATGCTGTATAACGTGGTACATGAGTTAAAATCTTCTCAGAAGAAACTGACTCTTCAACCTCTTTTGTACCCCCTAGCACCTCATTACTGCTAAAGCTTTTAGCATGACCCCAATAAATGAAATGTGTTAAAATAAAATACTATTCAACTCCAGAATAACTGGCAATATTAAACCAGAAAGATATCATACCATCTTCTTTCCGAGGTCAAAAGGTCTAGACATCATCTTTGTGTTCACGGGACTTGAATCCATCCCTCTCTAATTGGGCGATACTGGGGAGAGGTGAGGATGCAGGGTGCATGTGATGAGCCAGGCTCCCCTGAGCAAACATGATTTAGCAAGGGCAAGACAAGGTTCTGGAATCAGACAGACACGTTCAGTCTCAACTCCTCTTTGCTCTGTGCCCCTGGGTGAGTTGCCTAGTGTTTGAAATGTGGAGTCCTTATATGTGAAACTGGAACAGTGGTACCTGCCTTATCACTGTTTTTGAAGTTGAAGTGAGCACATCGTAGGTGCTTATCAAATGCTCGTCTCTCTGACTATGAGTTCAGACTCCCAGCATTCATGGTGCAGGGGTTTGGAAATGTCTATCTTCTTCAAGATGGTTGTGAGATGACAACACTGACGAGCCCCAGGGTTTTCTAGAACTTTTATACCAGCTCAGGCCACCCTTGGCTGCCAAAGTGATGGCACAGAGGAGCTGCCCTCCCCCAGAGACCAGCGGAGTGAGCCCTTTTGTTTTGGGCGCCTCTAATTACGTGCACATGTCTATCAGAACTATTATCTCCATGGCAATTTACCCTCGTGCCATTGTGCCTACCCCCAAAGCTGGAATTAGCATTTTGCAATGATGTCTGGGAGTGTTTTTTCTGTGTTCTGATAGGAAAGAGAAATCAAGACCTATGCCAAAATGCTTAGAAGGATACTAGCAGCGTGATAAGTGCCGGGTAGCTATGTGCAAGGTATTATAATCATGGTTTTTATTATCATTATTATTTCCAGAGTAAACTTTTCTGGATTAGCCCCAAAGAGGAGGTAAGAGTCAGAACATTTCAAATTTCATAGCTTCCTCTCTGAGGGGAGCTGAGTCACTGCTGTGAACACACACAGACTCGGAGAATTAGGCGATTTGGGTTTTTTCCTCACTCGTCTTCTACCCCCAAGCATACTTAGGAGGAAAGGCCATGAGGGGAATGAAATGCAGTTTTTCGTATCTAGAATGTGTGGTCCCCACAATGGCTGCTAGTAAGAAGTGCACGTGAGGTCAAGATGGGGGTCTGCATTGAGTCCGGTCTCCCCTGCGCTGAACATTCCAAAGCTTCTGGAAACGCAGTAAGGGGAGTAGAGCCCTAGAAGTAGGCCCGACGGAGCCAGGGTCTCAGTGCTTTGTCTGCTGAGCGGTTCAGACAGGTGTGGATCTCTATGCCTCCGCGTCCTCCTGAGTAAACTGAAGTGGCTGGTCATGTTCAGTTCGTGTCCAGATGCCTTAGGTGTTGAGGGTGCAGCCAAGCCGGGCTCTCCGCTCATTGCACCTCTGTTTTGTACATCACAGTACTATGGAAATGCCCATTCGACAAAACAATCCTGCATTTCAGTAATAGTTTTCAACCCACTGGACTTGATGAAAATACGCTGGAAGGAATCCTGTGAGTGATATTTATGGAGAGCAGGGAAGGGGCGATACTAGAGTTGGGGTCAGGGGTAAGGTGACCAGATTTTAACATTGGTAAAGCGGCACACCATTGACTGGGGGGGAGGGGGTTCTTGATTAAAAATTTGGTCTATCTCCCGCCATTCCCTAGCTTGTCGTGCATTCTTTCCAAAAATCAGGACTTTTTTTAAAATGCCACGGGACACGGGACAAATTGTTAAAAATCGGGACTGTCCCGCCAAAAGCGGGACATCTGGTCACCTTAGGTCAGGGACAATGACAGAGAGGAAGGTGCAGCAGGGACCTCAAGGAGGGCCCTGAGAAGGCAGCGTGTTCCACCCATGCACACATAGCAGTGGGACCAGGCCCGAATGCCCTTTGACCCCCAAGTCATTCATGCCAGGCCCCCACAAGTACCCTCCTTTTACCTGGGCCACACTGAGCAGCTAGAACCAAGAGCAAGGGACTCGGAGGTTCTGGCCTGGCTTTCTGTGATGTGAGTACCATGGGGCAAAGCCTCAGCCCTCTGACCTGAAGAAGGGGACCCAACTCCCTCTGATGAACTGCTGAGGGGCCAAGAGGTTCATCACGCAGCAGAAAATGCCAGGACAAGTAAGGCCACGACTAGGAAGACGTACTGAAGCAAGACCATGGGTTTCCAGGGCACCAGGCTCGCACCCCTGGGAGCAGCCACTGGAGTTCATCCTCTCCTGCCGCGTTTGGTGTGGAGACTCACGGGGCCTTCTTCCTCATGCAGAGAACTGAGCAGGCCGTGGCCTTTTACATGAAAATGTGCATGTCACTGCGAGCTGTTTGCTAATTGGCTTTCCGCACCAGCGTGGGGAGGGCCCTATTCCTGCCGGTCTGCCGGCTTAGCTGCGAGATTCTCATCAGCACTCAATGACGAACCGTCCTCTCCCTGCCTCGGGGACTCTCCTTGTCCCAATCCGTCTGCCATCACCTCCATCCTCCCAGCCAGCCTCCACTCAGCCAGGGCCCTCCCTCACCTCTGTCTGCTTTTCAGGTCGTGCAGGCCGCGTGCTTCCCTGTCTCAAAGTCCTTGCCACACTGTCCCCTCTCCCAGCATGCCCTGAGCCAGGGCTTCTCACACCCCTGCTTGCCTGAGCACCCCCAGGGCCTGTTTAAAACACAGGGGGCTGAAATGCAGTGCCTGGACTTATTTAGGCCTTGACTACAAACCAACTTTAATTTTCTTAGGTGTAATAACGCTGGATGGTTAAATTAAAAGTCTTTATTGGTTAGAATTAATACTGAAATATATATATATATGTATATATATGTGTGTGTGTGTGTATATATATATCATGTATATATATATATATATATATATATACATGTTTGCTTTTAAAATAGTCCCAAAAGAAAAAAAATGTGTGTGTATGTGGGGAGGAGGGTAGGAATAGGTGAACGGAACTTAGCAAAATACTGATAGCTGTTGAAGGTGATGTTTATCATACTATTGTCTCTACTTCTGTGTATATATTTAAATTTCCACTAAAAAAATAAAAATTATTTTCTCAGAGAAAAACACCAAACCACAGGTGGCTATTCCCCACCCCCAGAGTTTCATGTTAAGACCATCTGGGATCACATCTGAGTATTTGCATGTCTCATAGAAATTAGACTCCTGGATGACACTACTGCTGCTGGTCGAGAGACCATACCGTGAGAACTTTGCGGCGACCCCGCCGGCTCCCACTCTTCCTGGGCATGAGTCCTACTCGCCTCTCCTGCCTCCTCTGGAGCTCCGCTTCCCCCGGCTGCCTAGCATGGATTGAACGCTCCTATTAATCATGTTCCGATCCGACAAGCCTCTTGTACTACCTCATAGAGTCTAACTGAATTACAAAAACTCATCCGTACGGTCCTTTGCTTCTGTTTGTCTTCCCCACAATTTTATGAGCTCCATGAACAAAAAGCCAGCTCGCCACTGATCCCTGTGCCTCACACAGTGCCTGGTGTATAGTAGTAGATGCTCCACAAATGCTTGTGGCTGGATGAATGCATGGGTGGTCGGACCTATTTTAAATGCAGGCCGAGCATTCGAAAGGCTGTTCACGTGGTGCAGGGTGTGTTGCAGAGAGACAGCAAAGGAGGGGAGGCACTTGCCCCATTAACCAGGTCAGCCAGGAGCCCTCTGGCAACCAGAAAAACAACAGCCACTGCACATGACCTCCTCCTGTCCTGCCCCTTAATATAAAGCAAACAACACACACGGAGGGGCTGTGTGGCTTTAGATGGGTCCTTTCTCTTTGGGGAGCTCAGTTTTGCTAAATATCAACCAAGAAGTGTGGATCTTTTAGCTCTAAAATGTGTGAAGAATCATGGGTTCTGAGCAAAGGTGCTTCCTTCTGGATGGTGTCCAGTGGTGGTCAGGGTGTTTGGTCCTGTCTCTTGTTCTTGGCGAGATCATGTCCTCAAAGGGGGTCAAATTGGGAGGGCTGGCCTGGTTGGTCCTTGCTTCTCTCCACACCTCGCAGTTGCAAGGCAAGTACTCTCAACCTGTTGAGCTATCCCGGCCTCCCATTTTTTTTCTTTCATTTTCTTCTTTGCAATCACAGTTTTTGATAGTGACCCCGTAGCTACGTAGCAGGACTCACAGTTGTGCTCATTCCATCTGGGAAGCTTACACAACAGGAGTGCGAACACCATCACTTCCCCAGCGATGTCATCCTCACATTTTAGTCTTTGTGCATGTCTGAAAATTCTTCTGTTTTCTGTCCTTGGGGAAATAGACTGTAATCATATACAGACATAAATTAAGAAATGACTTAGGAAAGCTCAGAGAAAGAATGTAAGTGAGAATCTTAACTTCTTTGCCACATTGTTCAGTTAGAGAAGACAGGCTTTTAAGCCTAGCTTTTCCACAGATTAGGAATACTTTTACCCAGATGTTGCAATATAAGGTTAATCACCTTCTCCGTAATAATGCCTTTTAACCTTGTGCCCTGTTTTGTTTGGGGTTCTTTTTGTCAGGACAGGGGGTGTGTTTTCCTCTCTGGGGGACAGGGGTGGGGGCGATACCAGGAAGCTCTAATGGCAGCTTATTTAAAAAGCAAGCTCCAAAGGAGGGGGGAGGGAGAGTTGTGGGGAAAGGTGGGAGTGGGCACCAGATATATGGTGGTGGAGGGGGACCTGATTCTGGGGGGTGGGCACATAATGCGATGCATGGGTGATGTGATGTGGAGTTGTACATCGGGGAACTATGTAATTGTTACCAACCAATGTCAACCCATTAAATTTAACAATAAAATATAATAATATTTAAAAAAAAAAAAAGCAAGCTCCAAAGAACCAAAGGAAAGTGAAGGCAGAGCACTTGCATGTTCGATGGTGTGAGGCTTAGAAAAGTTGATAAGGAGGATTAGAATTGAAGGAGAAAATAGACTCTTGAAAGGCCAATCCATTATGGGGTCCATTACTTTATATATATTCTCCAAAACCACATGAATAAAGGGGGAAGAAAGGAAGGGAAAAAACTGGCTTTAGTTCCGGATGTCAATTATGTCTTTTTTTAATCTCCTTTTCACAATTTATTTGACATTTTGAACAGTGGCCAAAAAAGCTATTATAACTATAAAACATATTCATTGGTATAAATCTCATTAAGCTGAGCAATTTAATTAAGGTATTGACATGCCTAATTGATACGTGCAAGCCAAGACCATCTTCATATCTCATTTCCATACGCTTTCTGCTTTAAGGGAAGCAAGAAGCTGGCTCTTAAGGAAAAAAAAAAAGACTCCCTCCATAAAAATACTATAGATTCATCTGTGCCTGATGTCCCAGGGGACCACTTCATGCCACTCTCCTTGATTCCGAGCCAGCCACTCCGCTAAGTGGCACTGCTCGGCAGGAAGGTGATGTATACCCAGCCTGAGTGCCTGTCAGGCCCTCTTATGATCAATAGGAGAATATTTATATTAATAAAGCACCGAGTTAATTAAATCAAATGGTCCTCTGGGTAAACTTAAGATACTAGAGGATGGGCAGCGATCGATGTATTTTGCCATTTGAACATTAAGTATGTGCCTTGAAATTTTATGGTGCTTTTAAAAAAACTTGCTTTGTAATGTAAAAAAAAGTTTGCAACCTCCACAAGTTCTCTGTGCCAAAACCCCAAGTGTGGCTTCCGCAGCCAAGGGAGATGGGAAGGACTGGATCGGCTAGAGATGGGAGCTTAGGAGAAGTCCCACCCCCGCCCCTACCCACACCCACCCCCACTCCCCCACCCCCCGGTCTGGGTTCTCCCTCCCGTTGGGGCTGGTCTTGGCAGATAAGGTTGAGCTGGGGGACCAAAGCCTGAGCTCAGTGCAGGGTCCCGACAGCAAGGATGGCGTTCCTTATCCCCTGGGCAGCCTTGTTTCAAGTCAGGTGTGAGAGACCTGGGACTTTCCTCCATTCTTGGCCCCCGCATCCTGGGAAAGCCCCAAAGCCAGGATCTCTTGGAGAGAGACCTCACAGATCGCTGTTGGCTTCCGCCTGGTCCTTTTCCGCCCGCTTTCCTCGGCCCCTCTCTCTGTGTATCTCCTCTTTGGTGTGTGTGTGAACCAGTCCTCCTGTTTTCCTCTGTCTCGTTCTGTGCCTCTTTCTTTCTCTGCGTGCCTCTGCCTTTCCCAGTCTCTTCTGTGATAGGACTATCTCTGTGTGTGTGTGTCGCTAGTTTTACTCTGTCTCAATCTGTTTCTATTTCTCCTTGACGAGCCCTCTTGGTCTTTGCCTGCCTGTGTTTTCCTCTCTCACTTCTTCTCTCTCCACCTTTCTCTCTCTCTGACTCAGTCCCCTATCTCTCTCTCTCTCATCATGTCTGTCTGTCTGCCTGCCTGCCTGCCTGCCTTCCTGCCTGCCTACCTGTTCCTCTCAAGCCCTCTGCACTTGGCTTCTCCTGCCCATCAACAGCTGACTCTCAAGATCCCTTGCACACAGACTCTGCCCCTCCACACCAGCCCCCAGAGGCTGACTCCCGGGTCTGTCCCTTGGCTCTGGCACCTCCTCTACTGGGTGTGGGAAGGGAAAAGAGGACAGAGACCCACTGCATCTTGCCCTCACAATTGGGGCCCATCTGCAGAGGTGAAGTTCGTTTCCTAAGAAGTGACGTCATACTTGCCATCCCACTTTGTCCTCTCCCACAGACCAGGTCTTCTCGTTTTCTTAGCTTTGACCCATGGCACCTAACACCGTGGGTACACTGTAGTCACCCTATTCACGATGACCCTTCATTGAAATGTGAGCCCTGGGACAGTCTTCACAGGGGAGTGAGAACAACCAGGGAATCTGCTTTAGTTACACATTCAACTCACCTTTCCCTCTTGACCGATCTCAGTTAGGGATGTTACTTGCCTGGCTCTGGACCCCTGGCAGCTCACCCAGGTCCCCAGCCTCCTTTGGAAGGTAGAGGACACTGTGACTTGTCCTGAGTCTGTGCAGGGTCAGCATTCTGCTCTCAGCCCAGAACCCGTGTTTGGGTTGAGGCCACTTCTCATCTAACGCCGCCTGGGCTGTGCTCATAGAACCCTCCTCTCAGCCGTCCCTCCGGCTGCCTCAGGCTGTCCTCGTCATCCTTCCTCTTTGCAGGTCTCCTGCCAACTGTTCAGCAGGGGCCACACAGTCCTCCATGTCCAGCCAGCTTCCTGGGCAGTTTACAGAGAGAGGTGTAGCTTTCACCTGTGTCCCCACCTTGGCCACCACACCCTCTCCGTCCTAGGGAGGGCCCGGTAGATTCCATGCAGTTGAGTCTCCCTGCAGGACCCAGGGAAGCTTTAAGGCGCAGAAGGCCAAGTAGAAGCCAATTATAGCTCTCTTCAGCATTGAACTTGACCTGGAGTTGCTGCTTCGCAGTTGTAGTGTTTCTGTGTACTATATTCTGGGCCAAGGAATTTACAGGGATTTTCCTGTCTTCTCACAGTGTTTGAATGCAGACTTGAGCAGATCGAAGCACTTATAATAAATAGTTTTAAAGTGCTTATTGAAGCCAGGTAACATACAGAGAGCTCTAAATTCATTAGCCATTTCATAGTAATTCCATTGTACCCATGTTTCAGATGAGGAAATTGAAGCTCAGACAAGGGTAGCTATTCATACAAAGCCTCACAACTAACCAGGGGTGGTGTTGGAGTTCCCACCGAGGTGTCTCAGGCTCCAGAATCATGCTTTCAATACTTGCCACACTGCCACCTGGGGTCCTGCCCACATGCAGGACTTCTGGTGTGAGGTATGAAAGGAAAGGACTTGAGTTACCAGGAAAAGTAAAGCTTAGGCTACAGCCGATGAACCTACAGACAGGGAGATGTTTCAGAAGTCTCCCCTTATCCATTCTCTCTGCTCCCCTCCTCCATCTCCTATCATGAGGGTCCTTTCTTTCCCCTTTGCCCGGGACAGGAGTTTATTGTATTTGGCATCAGACTTGTGGCAGCAGCCTTCCATTTGTCACCAATTAATGTCATCTGTGCAGTTCACCAGATTCTCCTAGCACTCAGATCCCTCGTCTAGTGCCTTTCAAGCTAAACAGCCAGAAGCCAGTCTGGGATTAAATATTAGTGTTCACTTCAAACTTGGTGTAAATCTATTGAACTATATCCATTTTTACATAAATAAGCAAGAGAAGAGCATCTATGCTTATTTGATCAACCCCAGGACATCCACAGGTATGAGTTATTAGCAATAACTAATTGCTTTGAATGCAACAATAAATAGTACAGGGGGTCATGACGAGAAATGTCGTCTGTCGTATTAACATAGCTAATGACACTCACGTCGAGAAACTGGCCTTGCAACTCAGGATGCCGAGCTCTTGCTGAATTGCTTTCCCACTTTGCTACAAGATACTTTTGAGCCTTTTTGAAGCCATATTGATTTCATCGGAAGACGGCCCCAGGAGAACATCTCACCTTCACCATTGAGATTTCACTTATTTGATGGGGTTCTGAAAAGGTACAAGAAGGAACAGGCATATCTGCAAGCCACACCTCCTTGAGCTGCAGCTCTGCCTTGCAGATTCCAACCTCGGGGCAGGTGCAGCCCCCACGGCATCATGCCTCCCTGCCCACCCTCACACGCTGACATTTCTGCCGTAGCACAGAATGGACCGCAAGGGAGTAACCCCAGTGCTGGAACCTCTCCCGGAGAAGGGAGCAGTCGTTCAGTCCACAGAGCGGCCGGCTGAGGATCAGGCACACACAGGGCCAGAGGAGTGTTCAGAGCATCCTTTCTTCATAACCAAGTTGAATATTTAAGGTGACACGGGTAGGGAATAGGAATTGGCTTCAACTGCTCTCGAACTACTGTCCCTTAGCCCTCTGGACTGCCTCTCTTCTTCCCACCTCTTCCACCTCTGCCATCCCCATTTTGACTCCAGCTAATCCCCAAGCTCCATGAGGCATTCCAGATCTTCTAGACAGTTTGGCCGGGAAGAGACTGATCACAGAGCAGATTATTGCAACGATAATCAAAACTTCCTCACTGCCAATCATCCCCTGCTAGCTGCTCCGTAGCTAAATGCTGGAAGTGTCTCCTGTACCTGGACTCTCATGGTCTGCACTATCTAGCTCCTCAGTGAGTGCCAGGAGGTGAAACGCTGTCAGGCACACGTGGACCTTTGCCTAATCAGTTGTAATCTCTCAGGCCAGGTTTCAGCTCTATTCTGAGTTCTGCGTAGCTGACCTTCCCAGTTTAACTAACTGCTCATTCCCACACTTCAGTTTAGCTCACCAATCTTTTCCCACCTGGGGACCCTATCTGAGCCTCCTTAGAACAGAAGCCCATCCTAGTGGCGTTAGTTCTCAAGCATGACATGCCACCAGGGAGAGATACCGAAGGGTGGAGGAATAGGGCAAGAGCTCTTTGTAATCTGAAGGGACAAAGTGGACTTGAGGGGGAAAATTCCCATAGCTTGAGATTTATTCTTGATCATCCATGAACTAGGCAGTGGCATGAAATCATTTTTACTTTTCTTTTTTTAGATTCATTCAACCGTGTGTCAGGCTTTGTGCTCAGCAGAACTCTGACCACATGAAACGAGTAATTTAGTGAGGGCGCTAGTGAAAACAGCCATGTCACCCATGAGCTGGACCTTCCGTCGGCATGGAGGTTGGCAAACAAGCATTCTCTCCAGATCCAAACTCACTTCTACCTGTGCCCCTGGTCCCTAATTCACCTTTAGCCTTTTTGCTGAAGTCAGATTTGAGAGAGCCCTGGAACAGTTACCGAGTTTAAGGATCACGTTGCTGGGTGAGCCACTCTTATGCCTGAGGTTTCTTTTTCAGAAAAGGTAAGAGGGACGTGGGAAAGAGATGGAGTCACAGACTCCCTCACTCCCTCCTGGTGCCAACAGAAATGGTCCCAAGCTGTAACTGAAAGTAAAAACTTGGAACCACCAGAAAAACATGCTAGAAAGCACACTCTTCATCCTCTTACTTTTCGCTAATGATGGCACAAGCAGATCTTCACCTAGGGGATAGCACGCCTCCGAACTTAGTCTCTCAGGCCACCATCTGGGAGGCAAATGAGGGTGCCCAGGGCAGCAATTAATCACAAAGCAGGCCAAACGAACACACTTCATTTCAGAACAATTCCCTAAACACTCCCCCCAACCCCCACTCCTCCTCCGGGCTCACTAGTTTCCATCTCCTAATTGCGAAAGCTCTTTGGCATGGGGATGTCTTTGCAGAGATGCGTGGACTCAATTTGGGCCCTGTCTCTAAAGGAGACACAGGAACAAGGACGCTTCTCCAATTAATCAGCAAGTGCTTGGCTCCAGCTTTCGGCCGGCCGGAGGATCGATTTACATAAAGCTACTTCTGGGGATGAATTTGCCTCCCTCCACTCCCCCTGCAGTCCCCTTGTCCAGCCAGCATTAGACATGCTACTGGATTTCAGATTGACAGTGTCAGCTACGACAATCAAATTAGGGATGAAAGCCTCTGAGGGCTGCCAGGGGAGAGGGAGGGTGGGGAAGGTGGGGGTGGGCACAGTCTGTCAGCCTGGGAGGAGGATGGATGGCACAGAAATGGGCTCTCTTCCCCAAATTCACTGGGCAGACACAGACACATGGCTTCAAACAAAGAAAAAGAATAGTCTCCATTCTTTTGAACTATGTGGACCTCCCTACCCTTGTAACCACAATTGATAAACTAAACCAACACATCTCATTGGGCCTCAAATTTGGCAGCGGGCTGACTATCTCGGTTACAAAATTAGATCCTCACAATCAGATGACTTCCAGCATCAGATTTCTGCATGTGATATAAGGACACCAGAGTTGCGGTTGTACCCCCGAAGGGTACATGGTGACAGGTACGTGGACGTGAGTCAGATGCCGATAGTTGGAATCCTGATGTTGTTTCCTGGACCGCTTAGTTAATCGGGGACGTCTGGAGCAGAACAGAAGGCACAATTGGGCTGATAATGAGAGCTCCCCAATCTACCCTAATAGAACAGCCTTTTTGCTAAATTGTGATAATCCCAGGGATCAGTGAGCTGTAGAGAAGCTCAGCCTCAGTCCCATTTGCTGGAGATGATCTGTCAATTATAATGCTGTTTCATGAACACAAAGAGCCTTAGTTGGAGTTGTATGGGATAATTAAATGAAGAAAGCTTCTGTTTAGACTGGAAGCTTTGGTTAACCCTGCCAGCCCTGGAAGGCTGTTGGTTCAGAAAGACTCAAATTAAATCCTGTGACTAGAAAGAGAGTGTCTGCTCCTAGGAAGGATGGCTGAACGACTGGAATAGTTCATGCCATGGCTTGATCCAGACAGAGGTTTCTGTCTGGATCAGCTCCCCTTCACATTCCCTGTTCCATACGGAAACCCCCAAAGAGTCCCACACTGGGCTGTCTCTCTCTGTGGGCTCTCTGGGCAGTGAGCAAGCACATCACAGTAGCATCCAGCTCCTGGCCTGATTCTAGAACCTCTGCTCAGTATAATAGGCTCCAGCCACATGCGGCTATGGAACACTGGAAATTGGCCTGTCTGAACTGGGATGTATGTAAATACACACCAGATTCCAAAGACTTGATATAAAAAAAGGATCTCATTAATAATTTTTTTTGTATTGATCACATGTTGAAATGACATTATTTCGGAGGTATTGGGTTAAGTAAAATACTTTATTAAAATATATTTTACTCTTTTTTTTACTGTTTTTAATGCGACTATGGAGAAAACTTTCATTGCATGGGTATCTCACGTTATGCATGACAGTGGTGTTCTAGAACCAGCAGGTCTCCCCCGGAGAGGTGCTGGCCTCTGCAGCCTTCAGCCCTGGGGGGAAGTGTCCTGTTGGCCAGTACAAGGGTTATTTGTTTATAATTTGGGGGGAGTTTCTCTAGGTGGGCCTTGCGTTCTGCCAGCTCACCCCCTCATCACTTTTCTTATCGACATTCAGCCTGCTTTGCTTGGAAAATCCTACTGCACTTGAGTTTGTGATCTCTAGAACATCTGCCCATAAAGGGACCAAACAGGTGCCCACACTGGTAACTAATCAGAGCAAACTGATCCCCTAACTCCATTTGCAGTACTTTTGTGGCAGCTCACAGCCCTCAGTCTGTTGGAGGGATCCTTAGCACTGTGACGTTTAAGCAGCAGGCCTTCGTCAGCAGTCACACACAGTTCCAGAGCTGCAGCCCAGACCTGCTCAGCTCCTGCCCTCTGGATCTCTCACCTGGACTGCAGCGCTTCTGGGAACCTATAGGAAATCTCTTGTCTGTGAGGCCCCACTGGGCATGGCTGAACCCCAGCAGCCAGAGTCTACCCTATGTGTTTGGGGGCGTCCAGGGGCCAAGTGCTTGGTCTTCTCCTGCCACAGCTCTAGCTCTGGCATCCCAAGGCAGGGTGTGATCATCTGCGAGCTGTGACCCCTCCTAGGTGAGCCTCCAAACTGGGCCCCGAGTGGCTTTCTAAAATATAATTTCTATGTCACCATTCTCCACCCCTCCCACCATCTCCTGCGAAGCTCTCCGGCCCCTGGGCACTTTGCCCAACACCAGCAGGCTCACGCCTGAGATACAGGAGGCCTTTGCATCTTGGACCCAAGATGTTTCCCAAAAGCAGAGCCGGCATCAAGGTAGTAGGATGCTCTGTTTGTTAACTTCAGGCTAACAGCAGGAAGACAGTGGTTTGCGTTCATGCACTGCGTGCGTACAGAAAGCACGTACTTGTGTGTGATCTGCGATGCTTGCCCCATTTCACAGCAGTACAAGTAGAGGCGCAGAGAACTTAGCTGATGTTCTCACAGATGCCTGCATGGCCCATTACACAGCACAGCCGGGACCTGAACTTGGCACCTCATTCCATGCACTTGTCATTCTACTCATGTTCTCAAACGTGTTCAACATTTAAATTCCAAAGACCATCCTCAGGAGGCCTGATTCACTAGGTCTGGGGCAGGTCCCAGGAATCTGCATTGAAGCGTTTTATTATGGAAAATTTCACACATATCTAAAAGTCAAGAACAGATTATAAATGAACCCCCTTTGTACCCATCACTCAGCTCCAGTGAGTATCAACTCAGAGCCCTTTCCTCTTCACCTCTACGCACTCCCCTCTCTCCTATATTATCATTTCATCCATAGTTATTTCAGTAAGTATCTCTCAAAGATAAAGACATACTTTAGGGGATGTCGGCATTGCTCAGCAGTTGAGTGCTTGTCTCACAGTCGCAAGGTCTGGGGTTCATTTTGCAGCCCCAGCTCATGCAAACCCACATGCTGAACTGCGGTGAACTGGTAAGCGCTGGGATGGCTCAGTGCTGAAGGTGCTCTCCCAGCCAGGAGGCCCCTGGTTTGGTTCCCAGCCACGCGGACACCCATCCACCTGTGTGCAATAAAACTGTGTCCCAACTAGTGTACGACAATGGACACTGCTCTGGCTCTCCCCCTAACCTCCAATCACCTACTCTCAAAACAATAAAATAACATCTTAAAAACATAGAAACATAAAGAAACCATAGCCCACAAGACCGTATTCACATTGAAATTTAAAAACAAACAGGGGCCTATGTTTTTTCAAAGCACCATCAGTAAATCCTTAGCAGGTCGTCCGTGCGTCCCACTGTAAACACAGCTGCCCTGGGCCATGCCAGCTCTTCTCACATCTCCCAACTGCCCTGATTTCCATCCCACTGTCCACTTCGAAAGCCAAAGCCAAAGTACTTGATGAAACAATGAGTGCGATTGGCATCTTTCCCTTTTTGTTTCCCCTGAAAACTAAAAGGAATTTGGGACCTGGAGCGAAACTTGTGAATTGTGTTCCTTGGAGGTTAGGAGCCATCTGAGGTGTGAGTTGAGATCCAGGCTTTCTTCTTGTTGAAAAGGAAACAGACCCTGAACCGCCTCTCTGACCCTGTGAGGTATCTGTGTTTCGCCTTCATATGAGTCTAGGCGCCTGTTCATTTGTCTCTCAGGTCAATGAGAAAGCAATTGCAGAAGACAGAAACTTGGTTCTGTTCACTTCTGTGTTGTAACATGTAGCATGGTGTGACCCATAGTAAGTGCTCAATTTGTGTTTTGAATTGAGCACCTACTATGTGAGTGAAATAAGACTGTGAGCTGGCATGCAATCCGCCCATGTGAAACTTCCGAAGGGGATGGCTAGGACTTTTCTAATGAGCCTGTGAGAGAAGGCAGGCCAGATGGAGCTCTTAGTGATATCTTTCATTCTGTAACTTTTAACATCGAGGAAGCAAGCAATATAAACTTCTGCTGCTGGGAAATATTCAGAAACCCAACGAGAGCCATGGGGATAATTGAGTGTTTTGTTCCCATTGATACTTTGATTCTCTGGATCCCCAAGATAGATAGGTGGTGGTTCTTCCAGGGAAGGGTTGTATTCCTCCGTGTGATCCCCTGGACAAAGCAGGCCATTGACCAGACACCCAATTGGAGCATCTGGGGTTTCTGTCAGGGCCTGTGCTTGGGGCTCCTTTGGTAAACTTTAGACAGTGGCCTGTCTGCCAACATATAATCTTGCTTATTAAGATCAGTTGCCTGCAAAAGAACTTTACCTTTTAAGATAAATCCTCCCTGAAGAAACACATTGTAAAATCCCCAGGGAACAATTGTTTCTGCATGTCTGACCCTCCTGCTATATAAAATAAGCAAAACAATACCTTCCTCTTTGTTTTCTAGAGCAGAGTGATATGTCCCCATTGCTACATGGTAGGAGCCCTGCAGTGGGGAGAGACCAGCAGGATTCAGCTTTGTTTAGCGCGGTAGTATTGACAGTACATGAAATTGTTGGTTTATGGATTGTCCATAAGAAATTCAAAAATCCCCAAATAAGTTCTGATAGACACCTACCGCACCAAAGGTCTAGTTTCCTCCCCCTTGGCAGTGACTGGGGAAGTAATTGTAATATACACTCAGGCCAAAAAGAATCAGAATGGTAATCCACTGCCCTAATCCCAAATCTAGTCACGGTGCCAAATATAAACACTTTTAGATCATCCCTTTTTTAGTCGAGCTAGTCCAGAGTGGATGGATGTTTTTTAAATGTTACTGAAAAGGCACCTGATTGGTCTCAGTGTGGGGCTTTGGGGATGTTGAGAAACAAAGTTCCAGACTGGGTTGTTCTAGTGTCCCCCTGTGGCCTCTTGATCTTTGGTCCTGAATATGTCATCTTTCAAGAGTGACTTTTTTTTTTTTTTTACTCTTCTTAGAACTTCCTGACTCCTGGCCTTGCAGCCTTCTTATGAATACTTTGCATTGAAGCCCACAGGTCCACTTTGTTGATACTGGCTCCCATCTCCTGCTTCTTTGGACTTTGCTGCTAAAGGTCATGGCTGGGAAGCTCCTCAGTGATTCGTCCCGGGGTTCCTGAAATCACCTCATGCAACCTGTGGAGACAGGGCAGGCAGGGCGTTGGCATTTCTCTCAGGTGGTCTCTAGCCAAGGACTGTCAGATGCAGGGCTACAGAGGCTCAGACCTCGTAGTCAGAGACGGGAACTCCCAGGGTACTAGGCTAAGGCCAGGACCTGACTTAATTGTCCTTTATTCCCCTTCTCCATCCTTCTCCTTCCCTCCCTGGTCTCCCACAAGAGCACTTTATGAACCCATCATTCGACCACGTGTTTGCCTCTGAGATGGCCCAGCCTAAGACAGACCCTGTTCTCCTGAACCAGCCTCTCCTGTTTCACCCAAAAGACTAGAATAAATATGGATACTCATGTCTAGATGATAGGTGAGGGACACTTTAATCCCTCTCTCAGACTTCACGGAAAGAGTATTAGCAACATCTATGTGTTTTGTTCTTTTCAGAGTTGTAGGCATATGTCCTGAAAAGCATGACTAAGGACGTTTTCAGCTATGTAAATCTAGGACCAAATGGGAGAAAATCCAAAAAATAAATCCAGCCATTCATTGAATGTCAATAGCGTTCCAGGTGTTGTGCAAAGTGCACACATGTTTCAGCTCATTTTACCCTCACAATTAACCTCTGTGGCCTGTAAAATGAATAGTCCTACTGTAAAGATGGGAAAACTGAGGCATAGAGCATTTCAGGAGTTTGCATGGTCATACAGCTACTTAGCCCCACCCACTTCAGAAACAAGAATTCCCCAAAGTTGGGGGAGCTTCCAAGCCCCATTTTTAACTTTTGGAATAATTAGAGATTGATATCTAAAAGCAAATTCCCCTCTGCCACCAAACTGCCATTTCACACAGACAGGACTTCCTGGTAGTGTGACTGTGACCAAGATAAGCACATTGTCCTGATTGGAGCAAAGAAGAGACTGTTTTTCTGCTCTTTGCCTGGTATAAGTGGAGTGGGGGTGAAGGTGGGGACAGGCCTTCATTGCTGCTCTGAGAACAAAGCCTGCCTGACATTGCAGGGAGAGCCCGGGAAGCATTTCAAAAGCTCCACTGGAACTAGACAACCTTTCAATCCATTTATCAAAGTGTCTGCAGTTCCCGGTTCAAGGTAGATGAAGCAATAATAAATTTGCGAAGAAAGTTAATCTGTGTCCAAAGCATTTTAGTAAATTAAAAAGGGGGTGGGGGTGGCTGGAAGGGAGATATATTGGTTCTTGCCAACTCCTATTTGACTTACTGTCTCCTTAATAAGTCCTCTTTGGTTTTGTGTTTTTGGATGGAATAATCAGTCGGTTAATCATTTTCCGGAAGCAAGAAAAAGCACTTTAGCTAATGCAGTTCCCCTTCTTTTCAAAGCCCTAATTATTTAAAAAGGTGCCCCATTCGTAACCCTACTTTCCAACCAAGAAAGCCTCTCTCACCAGCCATCCTCCTTTATTTCTCGAGAAAACCCCAGCACACCTACTCCAACCTCATACCTTTCATCTAATGTAAAAAGAAAACCAAAAAAGAACCACACCCAGTTTGCTTTTCCTGGTCACTTCCCAGCATTTTCCCTCAGGAAGGGTGAGGCACTCCAGCCAGTAGGCAGTTGGCTGGAACCAGCTCTTGGGCTCTATGGATAAACTTCGTTATTTTTATTTAAGCGTCAGCTGAAAATGGTGGCTCTCATCTCTCTCAAGGATAGCCCTTAACAATAGCCCATGCTCCAGCCTCACACTGAGATAAACTCACTATTAGGGACCCTCACAAAGGCCCTCAAGATAATTGCGAAGGGGCAGTTACCAAAATCGAAGCACTGGCTGGAACCCTCCTCCACACCCCATCAGTAACTCCACTGAAGCTGTCAGTTTGTCAGCCTAGTGAAGGTATTTATGAAATCAATATACAATCCCGCAGATGGATGGCAGTGGTATTGTTAGCCAACGAGACATTCAATGGAAAATAAAATTAATAAAATTTACAAGCAGATTGTCATGGAGAACAGATAAATCCCCTACCATCTCCTGGCTTGCTCAGCTGCGGCAGGCGGAAAGCCATGCAAGGAGGTGGACAGAAAGCTGTGCCTTAACCTGAGCTCCTTAAACTTGAAGCAGGACTGGGGATGTTTAGGGCAAGAAAATAGCAGAAACCCCAGGGGCTGCCCCCACCGAGCCCAGGACTTGGCCTGTGGGAGTGCTATTGTGGGTGATTTCCCAGCAACTCCACCAGATTATTCTTCTTCAATATGGCTCTCTTCTGTTCATCCCACCACAATGCAAACCAGAGCCTTCGTGCCATAGCTGTGCCTGCAGTAGGGTTGAGGCGTCCTAACCTCAAAGGGCTAATGCAGCTCCGGGGTACGTGCCCCTTCCCTGGCTTCCAGACACAGTGAGAGCTGACTGTTGTAAACCTCTCTCCTGCTTGCGCCCCTGCCCCTGGTTTTAATCATCAGCCATTTGCCAGCAGTGTGGCCTGAGCTGTTTCCTAGAGCAGCCAAAGCTGAGCCTGGGAGAGTCGTGGGCAGGGGCCCGCTGTGATGGAGAGCAGCCTTTGCAAGGCAGAAATGTCTGGGCCCATTGTGGCGACCGCAGCCTTGGGTGCAGCCCAGATGCCTGGTGGAAATTGCATTTGTTGGATAACAGGACCGGGGGCCCCCCTTCTCCTGGTGGCTGATGGAGAGCAGAGGCGTGGCCTCAGTGACCCTGCCTGACCTCTGCGGTCACTGTGGGCTTTGTTCAGCACCGGACTCCAGGCTGGAGCCATGCTCATTGAGTGAGCGAGCCCTGCAGTGGGCTCATCATGCATCTCAATGTACTTATGGTACATCAAGTGTGACAGAGGCAACCGGATTTGGGGTGGGGAGCACCCAGCTATTCATAACTGCACCCTACCCCAGCTCCGAGCCGTGCCTGACAGTGGCCCCAGACTATCCCCAAGGGGCGTGAGTTTCAGCCAGCCGCTCTGGGGGCGGTGGCTCATCTTACCAGGTGCGAGCAGAACAGTGGGCACCTCTCTTCCGCTTCCTACTTTAGGTGAGGAAATTTCATTTAGACCGCCCAGGTTTGGGTGGAGGATGGTGGTCTGACTTTTCTTTTCAGAGATATTTGGAGTAATCCACAGCTTTCGATGAGGTGTCCATGGAAAATCAGTGTGGGAGTGTCCATTGATACCCTCTGACTCTAGGACAACTCGGCAATTAAAGATGTGTTTACCCTGTGACCCACCCAGCATGCTTTCCTTGGGCTTTATTATAGCCAGGAAGCCAGAGGAATTGCGTGGGCAGGAATATTTATTCTTCTGTTTCCTTAAATAGCTGATCAACTCATTAATTAGTACCCAGTGTCGTGGGATCCTTTGGCCATCCACACAGCTGGACGAGATACAGGCATTAAGAATGTTGGCATCGATGCACTGCTAATGGCATGAACATATGTTCTCAATATAAGTGGAACAGGGGTTATAACAGACTATATACTCTGAGATCACATTGGTAAAATTTATGTATATTACTCGTAATTGATAACAGTGGTTATGTCTGGGTAGGTCATTTTTTACCATAATGTCTGAAGGTTTTTGTGTTGTTTTCAAAATAATGGAGATATATAACTATGTATCTGAATGATTGATATACAAGGGCTGTCCAGAAAAAAAAAAAATCCAGCCTTTGTCAACATAAGGAGAATGATTGCATGGCTGGAGACTTTCTGGATAGCCCTCAGATATGTGTGTATCTGATACACACACACACATACACACCTCTATGAACTGATATATGATTGATTACTCACTGAGGCCCCAAGCAGCTGGAAGTGTGAATAAAAACAAGTGCCTGTCTTGGATCTAGCAAAAAAATGAATAAATGAAAGTAGAAAACAAAGTGAACAAGACTTAGGAGAGCATTCTGAGCCTTCGGGGATTCTTCAAGAGGAATCCTCCCTCCTCAAAGCTACCCGTTAGCGCTGCTTCATGCTAGATGAGGTGCCATTGGGTCCCCCATTTGGTATGGTCTTATGGAAATACAATTTGGATTCATCCTGCCTGTCACTAAGACAATCTAGGAGGCTCCCAGGGGTCCCTGGGGCTCTAGAATAAGCAGAGATGGTCACTCCCCATCAGAAAAGCAGGATGACCAGGCTGTGTTCCAATCCCAGACGACGTTTGAGTGGTGTTGACCCTGCAGGGGGGGAGGGACGCAGTGGGTGGGAGGGGAGGGGCAAGGGGTCATCTCTGGGAGGTGGCAACACAGAGAATTGGGTACAGTGTGTGCAACAAATAACCCAGCAGCTTGGCTCGTGGCCTGGAGGTGTGAGACCACCCACAGAGCCCGCCCCAGTGGTGAGCTGCTCCCGCCTGGTAACCATTTCAGCTAAGGCCATTTCTAGAGGAACAATGTGAAGGCTTGTAGCAGCCTGGGGCCTGAGACTAAACAGTCCCCTCAACAGCCTCCAAGGGGTTTTGTTATCATAATGAGATGCAGATAAAGCCGGGCCTCCGTGGCTAACGCTGCCGTGTGCTCTTCTCTCCTTGTTTAGAGACCTGAGTGAAAACCAGATCCTGGGCATCCCGAGGAAGGCGTTTCGCGGCATCGCTGACGTGAAAAACCTGTAAGTCACGTTTCTGGTTTTTTGCTGTTGGTGTGGCTCTCTGGCCAGAGCCGGGGGGAGGACCGGGGCAGGAAGGCTGTATCGCCGAGCCGTGCGCTGCCTCAGCCAGGCGCCTTTGAGACAGACTGAGGGATGGGCTTGCACGGTTTCCAGAGAGCACACGTCAACGCCACCACAGTGAGCCTCACTGTGTCAGACCTGGTCGGAGCCTGGCCCCACAGCGGCTCTGTGGCCCAGGGCTCAACTCTGCTTCTGCCAGTGCCATTACCTTCTGTAGAGCAGGAACGAGAGCCTGGTAAGGGTGTGGGTGCAGATGAGAAAATATTCTAATTACTCACTGCACCGTACATAGTAAATGTTCAATAAATGGGAGACTGGGTGATGAGGAAGTTAAAGATCACATGATGAAGATCTCACTGTTGTTAGAATCTTGTGACAGAACACTGGGACTTGTGTCCCAGGATCATGGGGAGACATAGCCAGATCCACTGCACGAGGGGCTTGGATGTTTGTTTAAGTAACTGAGTCACAGGAAGCTTCAAAAACAGGTAGGCAGGTCCATGTGCTCTTTTTGCCCAGTTTTTTCCCCATGGTCACGTCTTATGCAATGGTTGTATGCTATCCAGACAAGGAAACTGAGGTCAGTATAATCTACTGACCTTCTTCTTCAGACTTTAGAGCTTTGCACGCACTTGTTTATACGTGCGCACACGCACGCGCGGTTCTATGGAACTCTGTCACGTGCGCATCCCCATGCCCACTGCTGAGTCCACGCAGGATGGGGCCACCACTGCATTTTTTTAACCGGCCAGGTGAGCTCTGGCGATTTCTACCTGGCCTCTGGTGACGCCTAGGCCCTCGGCTTCACAAGAATCATGCCTTCTGGACTTTCTACCCACTCCTCGTGTCCATGTGTTCAGAACACACGTTGAGAGAGGGCCATAGAAGGTCTGGTTTGTGTGAGCAACATCTTTGCCCACCAGCCTTCTCCACAGGCTCACAGTCCAAGGGAGAGGTCCTGCCAGAGGTTCTAAAACTGCTCTCTCGGTCACTTTTCCTTGACGTGCTCTGGGAAGCTGATGCTGGCGTCTAGATCGAGGCTGTGTACCTCCCCGGTGGCTGAGAACTTGGCAGAAAGCTTTGGGTGTTAAACATGCAAAGCACACAGGAGGGCAGAGGCATCGCAGGGTGAGGGGGCAAGGGTGACTTTGCAAGGGGCTTCCAGACAGGAGGCTGCCCGCTGCCCCATCTGGAAGTGTTTGCCCGGGAGCAGGAGAGCGTGGCCGCAGCAGACAAAGCCTCAGGGAAAGTGACTCAGGACTGTACGTAAACCAGAACTAAGAGCTGTGATAGTGAGCATCCCAGAAGGGAGGCCAGGCCAGAGTGGGTCTGAGAGCTGTAAAAGCCCACAGGTCAGCAGTCAGGAAACAGGCCCAGAAAAGGCCATGGGGAACTCAAAGCCACCCAGCTTCTGGATGATCCAGCCCCCAAATTAGCATTTTCCACCTATAAAGTGCTATATCTGTCGGATCTCATGGCTCTAATTTTCAATGGGCCAGTTAACCAAAAAAAGTACGGTAATAAAAATATCGTGGGGATATATAAAAAGAACTATTATGACTAACTGCATTTTTAATTCTCAAGAAAGTGATTAGCTCTTACAATGGTCCTCAGTAGTTGCTGGAGGGTTTGGAATGTATTGTTGCTGTTTTCCTATCATACCTTTAACCCCACAAAGGCCTCAAGATGCTGCACACACTGGCTCCTGAGTCACTCCATAACTACTGCCCCGCTCTCCTCCTGCAGGGATAAGGGTCTTCTCTTTGCTTCCTACCCAGTGTCAGCAGGCAGTCCTGAGGGACAAGGGCACAGGAGTCAGCTCGCTGCTTAAAGGATGGATTAGGCAGCAGAACTAAAGGTGGATGGATTACTTTACACCCCTACTCAGTTCAGTCAGTGCACAGTGTGACTCCTGTTCTCAGGTAGCTTACAGTAAAACTGGGGGTGCAAAATGGGTGCACAAGAGAGTGTTTTGTGATTTAACAGTCCACATGGAAACTGGCAAATGCGTGGCTATGCCAGGTAAGGGCTGTCAGAGCTCAGAGAAGAAAGATCGCTTTAGGCAGTGTTGCCTGCAGGGTAGTATCAGGACGTTGAGGCAGCTAGACTTCCAGATGTTCCGTGTACCAAGTCTGACCCTTAAGAACTCGACGCTCTGAGCCTAGATTTCCTCCACTATAAGATGAAGATAGGAACTGTGCTTAACCTCCTAGGGTTTTTGTGAAGGTTGATAGAATAACGTGTATGAATGATGGTACTGTACTTGGCACATGAAAGGTATTTAGAAAGTTCTAGCTACTGTTCCTGCTGTGCTTGCTATATTCCTTTGTTGATGTTACAGTTGTAAAGACTTTAGCTGGGCCTGAATGATCATTGGAATTCACAGAGCAAACAATGCAAATAGTGTGTGCAAAGTGTGGCAGCAAAGCTGTGTAAGATGTGTTTCAAGGGACAGAGTCGTCTCTTGGAAGTGGGGGTGGGCTATGAGGGGGAATAATAGAACAAGGGGTGGAGGCCAGGCGGTGGCCAGCCTTGCCTGCCCTGAGTAAGGACATAGATAGATACTAAGACAATGGATGGCTTCTGACCTGGGGGAGGTCATGATGAAAACATGCCTTCTGGAAACGGGACTTAGGACAGGAGGAGGCGGAGAAGGGGAAGCCTGGGTGGGAGATGAGGGTGTACTTCCATCTGAGGGATCAGGGGTCGCGTTTGGGAGCAAGCACTGGGCACTGAGTGGGGGAGTTTGTGGGGACTAAGTCAATAGAACTAGTCAAGCAATGAGTTATTAGGAGCCAGGGGAAAAGAAGTGGAAAATGATGAGTTCCAAGCGCTGAAAATACAGAGAGTGATGGCAGATTCTCACTGTCATTCATCTGTGCAGCCATCACAGAATTTTTGAGCCTATTAAATACCAGTTCTGGGAGAAAGCACAGGAAGTAAGACGTGGGTCTGTGAGCTCCGCCTCCTTAAAGCGTCCACTCCATGAAGACAGAAAGGTCGGCGGAAGCAGGTGAACTGGGTGTGAGGTGATGTCGGGTGGTCCACAGGCAGTGTGGGCATGGCACCTTCTGGGTGTTGGGAAGCTGGTGACTCTCCCCTGACATTCTGTTCCTGCTGTGAAGTGACTTCGTTCTGTGGGCCTCAGCTTCCATGCTTGTAATAACAGTGAGTTTGACTGAATAACCTTATCATCTCCAGAGGAAAGGCAGTGCAGGCCCAGAGCTGAGGAGCAAGTTCAAGGTGGGGAAGGGAAACATCGGGGTAGAGGCGATCATTGAAGTTGTACATTTAAATATATTATATGTCTGTAGATGTAAAATAGGAGATGCTTTGTAGAAAGTAAATTTGTATAAACTTGTCAAGGAAACACGCCCCTTCTTCTCAGACCTCAGTTGCCCACATGTAGGTTGTCTCGCTTGTGAGTGATGAGTAGCTAATTTTAAATCTCAGGAATGTGCATCCCTGTCATCAGTCTGTCTGAGAAGCACCTCCTGACCCCCGAGCCCTCTCCATCACCTTGTATGAACATGGGAATATAACATTATCCAACTGTAAGTAACACAGGAGTAGAAGATAAATTATTGGACTATCAGGCTGTGAAATGGCTACAGTTGGGCCTATCCATGATGCCATATACTTTCTTAAGGGGGGAAATTCAAGGATTGTCTATCTTTTTAAGTAATTTTGTAGGTTTGACATGCATTTTCTTCTCTTCTCCCAACATTCCCCTTCAAGAAAGAAGAGTCTGCATTATCCCCACTTTCCAGATGATAAAATTAAATTTTGATTTGCACGTGTAATTTGGTAGAAATCAGCGGACATGAGTAGTCCTGGGCCTCCCCACCTCGCCCGCCCTTGGTAACACACCCAAGCATCTTCCGGACTTGATCCACAGACACATCTGTCTACACAGATCGCCCCCTCAGCCATGCCAGCAGCGGGAAGAACAGAAAGTAACCCAGGAGGCTGCCACTGGGCAAAGTCCTGATTCACAGGGACAAGTAAGGAAATGAGTGGCTTTTGTCAGATCCCAGAGAGGGGGCACAGGCAGGCAGGAACGGGGAGCCTCCCACATAACCCTGGTGCTGAAGCACCCAAGCACCCCACCCCCAGGCTGTGGAAGGACATCCCTAATTGCTTCCTGCTTCTCCAGAGAAGAAAGAGAAAGCAATTAGCTGGGGATACCTCTCTATGCAATTACTCTCATAAAAACTGGTTTTATGGGCTTGCCCACTCTGCTGCCTGTCCTGGAGGGGGACATGTGCTATATTTAAAGAGAGATGGGCAATGAGATGGGCAAATGGATCTGCAGAAAGAGGCATTTAGAGAGACTGCCTGGAGGCGGACCAACATTCGACACACCAGCATTGCATGCCTACTGTATGTAAACACTGCTGGCCAATGGCAGCGAGAGGGATGGAGGGAAAAAGGGAGGGAGGGAGAGAGAATAATCAGAAAAACATAAAGATAGGAAAAAAGAAATGCATTGGAAAAAAAGAGAGACAACAAGCCACAGTCCAACAAAGCGTGCACATAATCAGAAAAAGACAAAAACCAGTATAGATTGTTTTCTAAAGAAATGTCCCCTTGCCCCGTCTTTCTCAGCAGTTACGTTCCCCTCTGTTTTTCAGTTTTTATTTGCAGGGACTCTGTAGGACATGCATTCCGGAAGGGAAAATCAATAAGCCCTGTCTCTGCCAGCTCACCCAATTTGGAATTGACGGTTTCAAAACAAAGCTGGGCCGTCGCCTTTGTGTGGTCTCGTTAGTCGGAGCTGCCGCACTGGCCAAGTCTGCCCTCCCGCTTCCTGAGATTAATGAGGGCTGTCTCTGCCCCTGTGAGCTGGCAGGAATCTTACAGGAGGGTGAGAGAGGTGTGGGAAGGGACCCCAAGCACCCATTCCATTGGTAGCATCTCTGTCTGCTCAGCTTGGCAGCTGTTCGTGCTACCCCTGCGAGGGGCACTGCGGTCACACTCCTGGTCATTTCCTGCAAGGCTGTACCTGGTCTCTGTCCTCCTTTGTTCATATCATGCTTCTCATGCTCCAGTTCATGCCTTGAACACACCAAGCGCCCTCCTGCCTCAGGGCCTTTGCACTTGCTGTTCCCTTTACGTAGGATATGCTAAGCCCTCAGATCTTCACACTGTCTGCTCCTTCTAATCCTTCAGGTGTTAGCTCCAAAGTCACCTCCTCATAGCAGCCTTCCTTGACCCACTTAAAGCAGCTCCCCTGGCACCTACCCCCCTTCCTCTCTATCCCATTACCCAGTTGTGTTGCAGAATGAACACATGTATTCAGGGACCTTGCCTGTCTCAATCACTGTGCAGTCCCCAGTGCCCAAACAATTCATTGCAGAGAGTAAAGAGACTAAAAATACATCGAAGGAATGTATTGGCTCTTTCATTCCTCAAGTGTTTGCAGTTCACCTGTTACATACAAGAAGTCCTGCACCATTGTTAAAATATTTAATATGAAAATAACTTGATAGAAAGAATAAGCCACTATCTGTACTCAGAGAACTGGGGCTCCTGAGGTGACAAGCAGCCACAGGGCATAGCCAGGACTCTGTTGGAAGTACAGACGAAGCTGGGGGAAAGCCCAGAAGGACAAGTCTGGTTCTGGCTTCATGCAAGAAGTGATGTGAGCTGGGTCTTCATGAATGAGGAGGCGTTTATCCAGGGGAACAGCATCCCAGGCCTAAGGAACAGCATGTGAAAGATCAGCAACCTGTGCAAAGGCACAGAGGTGTGTAAAAGTGTTGACACTTGTCAGGGATTAATGGCTGGAGCACAGTGAGCATTGTTCAGAGATGAGGGGGCCCTGACTCAAGCAGACAAGGTGGACCTAGACAATCAGCGTCTAACTACTGAGACCTGCAGGTGGAAGCCGGTTGGCCTTGGGGGGCTGAGTGGTCGGGGGCTGAGGGCCTGTCCCCGGGCTTTTCCGAAAGAGGCAGCCGTCAGTGCAAAGCATTGCTATCTGTGCTGCCTCTTGGAAATCCAGCAGAAAGTCTGAGGGTGTTTCAGTCACAGTTAGTACTCAGAGTTCCGAATCAGGCCGTCTGGAGTCAAAGCCTGGTTCTCACCCCTTCTGTGCTAAGCAAATCACAGTATGCTTTCTTAGCCTCACTTTCCCCAGATACTAAATAAAAACCATATTACCCTCATCATGGTGTTGTGATGAAGGTTAATACTTAGTATTACTGCTCCTCTTAGTCCATCTCTGAGAGTCATTTTGGCTCAGATGATGACATGTGATGAACTTAATTTCCCTTCCTGGAGAGATATGTGACCAAAGACATAGGTTTCATATACTGTGTTCTGGCTCCCAGGTGGTTCGAACTCTAATATTTAACTTCATCACACCTTCTCTTCTCTCTTCCAGTGGGGCCATCAGTTCTGGTTTACGGCTTATAGTAGGTCAGGTACAAAATAGGTCAGAGAAGAAGATAGTGTGCTTTCCCCGCCCCATTCCCTCCCCTTCTCCCCTCCCTCCCCTGTCCTGATCCCTACATGAAGATACAGAGAATTCCAAAGGAGCCCGGGGTCCTGGATTCCGTCACAGCTGTGCCTACCTGTGGCAGGATGAACAGTGCCCCCTCCCTAATCCTGGAATCCGTGACTACATACCCTGCATGGCAGAAGGGACTTTGCAGGTGTGATTAAATTAAGGGTCTTGAGATGGAGAGATTATCCTGGATTATTCAAGCGACCCGAGTGTAGTCAGAAGGGTCTTTACAAGAAAGAAGACATGCTGGAAGCAGAGGGAGAGGAAGCCGTGTGCAGGGAAGGAGGGCAGGACCTGTGTTGGAGAAAGGAAGCAGATGCTCCGCTAGAGCCCCCACAAGGAACACAGCCCCGATCACACCTTGATGTCAGCCTCGTGAAACTGGTCCAGGACTTGTAACCTGCAGACTGCTAAGGAAACGCACTTTATTGTTTAAGCCACTAACTATGCGAAACTTTGTTACAATAGCAACAGAAAACCGATACTCATACTGCCCTTCGGCTGCCACTTGCTCTTCATTTCTTCATTTCTTCATCTGTTCAAATAAATCCGTGACATGTTGTGACCAGTGGATTTCAATCTGTGTTCTGAGAAAGCTAGTGCTTTAAGAGCCCACAAATGAGAAGTTACTTTTCAATAAAAGTCACTTGCTGAAGTTTTAAATGGCCTCTTTTGGACAATAGGGCTCAACATGAGATTTTATGTACCAGAGTCCTATTTAAGAATAAACAAACAAGGCTGGAAAAATCAGTGGATGAGATGGGTAACCTTTAAGGGGGGTTCAGAGTGTAAAGTGTAATGACTCTTTGAGAGCATCTTCCATCAGGGGGGGAACTAAGCTGTGTCGATGAGACTAAAGGCAGATGGGGCATCAGGAAACAGGATCAGGATAACACCAGATCCCGGCGTCCAGAAGCTAGACACCAAGCATGAAGATCTAGACCGGACTCACCTTGGGAGGAAAAGAAAAGAGAAAGTTGGACATTGACTGGGAGATACTTTCTGGAATGGAACTGCAGGCTTCTGAAATCTCGGGCATCCTTGGGACTGCTTGAAGAGTTCTGCAGCAGCTGAGTTCAACCAGTGTTCCCGCCTTGCCTCCCTTCCTGCTTGCTGCACGAGAGAGACAGCTTTGCTTCCCAGGAAGACGAGAATTCTTAAGGACTCCGGGGGAAGACTGGCCAGCCACAGTGCTCAGAAAATACTTGCTGGGTGAATAAAGAAGTCACGTGTACAGGGTGTGGGACAGTGGTTGTCAGAGCCTGAGATCTATCTCAGCTGCAGCACTGCTCACAGTGGGTGCAGGTATTAATATTTTATGGGATCTAGCATTTCAGAGAGCCTCGTTGTATCGGAACTGACAGATCCATATGCACAGTGCCTGCCATGCCAGAGCACGGCACTTCCTGTCTGCCGCAAGTGTTCATGGACAGTGTGTAACAGTGTGTCCATTTAGAACAACAGCTATTCTTTGCTAATGTTAACATTCTCCTTTAAAACTCTATAACCAGTCCCCAGGCACAAGTGTGCAAAACTAAGTTACATACTTTTAAATGTCGATCAGCAGTTCTTGGCTTATGTATCTGCCAGGAAAACTACCTCACCAGACAAGTACCTAGTGGGTTAAGTTTGGTTTACATGGCACATGGTCCATTAGCAGATCTGAAATTTTATAATTAGCTATTAATAACATTTTGTTGTGGACATTTGCCCTTTACTTTCTGCTCATAGGGGCAACACCGTTTCTTAGGCTTAGGGATGGTGTATGTATTCTGAGATCCCTCTAATGCTCGTGATTTAACCTAAAATGCTTGTGTCTATTCCCACCCATCACCCCCTCCCCCACCATGCATAGAGGCTCTCTCAAGACAGGAGGAGTAGCCTCAAACAGACCCTCATGCTTCTTAGTAGGTAGTAAGTACTTATCCAACCCTGACCATGTACCAGACACAGTCTTATTCATTTCTGCATATTATCTCACTTAGTTCTCATGACAACCTTATGATTATTGTCACCAGTTTACAGATGCTAAAACTGAGGCATAGAGAAGTGATTTGCCCAGGGTCACATGCTGATACGTGGCAGAGCTGAGATTTGAACTCTGAGAGTTTAAATCTAGAACCTGTAAGCACTATGCCATGCTGCCTAAGCTTAGAAAAGTATGTAAGGAAAACCAAACACCATGGACCAAGCGCCCCCTCCAGATCGGCTTTATTTCCTCTATATAAGGTTTCAAAAATCAGTCATTTCACTTGACAAATCTGGATTTCCGGCTTCTCGGGAAAAACCCGGTGTGTTACTGCCGGACACTCCGGCTGCAGGGCAGCTGCGGGCTGGAGCTGAGCTGCTGCTTCTTTCTCCGACCCCGTGTGGGCTCTCCTGCCCCACGGGCCTGTTCCGTAGCCCAGCGGGCTGCTGGAGAGCCCCGGAGAGTCATCTTAAAGGAAGAGTAGCCAGTGCACCTCTTACCCTAGAAGGAGCTGCGTCTGCAAGCTGGTGGCTGGCGTTTCTTCTTTGTGCTTCTCCTGCTCAAGCCTTCCTTTCCTTTTCAATAAAACGAAGATGATTAACCATTAAGAAAGCTGTAAATTTTCATGTAAAACTTCAATGATGTGGCAAGTGGAAAAGACTTAAGCTAGAGCTTGGCACAAAATAGATGGTCCATAAATGCTAACATTCTGCACCCCATCCACACACCTTTCACCTCACTGATGCAAAGTGACTGTCTCACAGCTGGACTCTTGGCACATGGGGTTGGAGGAGAGGGAAGATTTGGTTTGGTTGTCCTGAGGATTCTCTGTGATCCAGAATGGTAAAGATGAACCCTTTAATAAACCTGTGTGCTCGGAAGTACCAGGAAGCAGTGGGAACGGAGCCTATCGGCTCCCACACCACTGCCAGTAGCTTCCAGCAGATGCTTCATACAGGCCCAGCCGTAACAACTGTTTTCTTCATTTTCCTAAAAGAGGCAGAAATTAAGACTTCGATGTGAGATCAGCTGATCTTGAGCTGTTGGCATCTAATGCAGAAGCTTTTGGAACACTGAGTGTCCACCCCGAGTGGGCTACCATCACACCATTTGTGGGTCAGATACAACCCCAGGTGTCTGACTTACATGGGGCCTTCCACTCCCTGCAGAGAGCCTGCCACAGAAGGTTCTGGTATGTCAGTAATCTGGTTTTTGCTAATGTGTAGGCAGGTTGTCTTGTCGTAATTCCTTAACCCTTTAAAGCCCACCTGTCTCCAAAGGCCCCGAAAGAGTGACTCTAAGGGTGGCAACCATGATGTCTGGAAAGGGGCAAATTTGAGGACAGCTACACCAGCATCCACATCACGTGGATCATTGCTAATTGTGCTAAGAGAGCGCTGACCCGGGACTTGAACTTCTATTTCGGTCACATCCCATGGTACGTTAAGGCCAATTACTCCGGGAGGAACTGGGTTTGCTACATCAGGGTATGGCCCTCGCCCATTCCTGAAGTGGTTGACTTAGTCGTGCATCTTTTCAAAGTCACGTTTCAGCAGACATCTTCACTGAAGCATCCCAAAGCCTCCACATCCCATGGGCCCAGCACAATCTTTAGCTTGATGCACAGTGGTTTATTAGGCAGCTAGATCTGCGTGTATGGAGCACACGGCCTATGTGTATGGAGCACAGTCTTAGTGCCTCCACTTGTCTCCAGTATCATCTTGAGCCTGTCACTGACCGCCTGTTCTTTGAAAACCAGCCAGCATCAAGAGCTCACATGTCCTAGTGTCCCCTTCCTTTCTCTATCTCTGTCCTCCCAAGAGTTTCTCTCCATGTGCTTTTTTAAAGTAATAATTGCATTGTTTCATTATAGCCATGTGCAATGTTTGCAAAATGTGGTTTGCAGACCGCCTGCTTCAAGCATCCTGGGCCTTGTTAAGAACACAGATTCCTGAGTTCTGTTAGTGACTGAATGAATCATAATTTCTGGTCAAGGCCCAGGAATCTACATTTCAGGCCGCTCCTCAGCTGATTCTATAACATATGAGAACCACCAGCGTGCTGACTAAGGATTTGGCATTGCAGTGAGAGAAATGGGGTTGGAGTCCCAGCCCTCCACACTGGGACTCAAGTTGCTAACTTCTGCAAGTGTGGTTTTCTTCAAGGAGTCGAGAGGTAGCATCTAAATCCGATCATGTTTGTGGTGTAGTTAGCCCTGACATGTAGTGAGCATTTCAAGTGTTCATCATTATGATCTCATTTCATTGGTATAACTGCCCAGTGCACTTGGTGTGATTGTCCCTCTTTAAAGGAGAAGTTTAGACTCAGCAAGGATAGGGAGTTGCAGATAGCACACAGCAGAGCCGACATCGGAACCAGCCTTCATCTGACTCAAACTGTTCACTGTTCTTAGAACAATACACGGAAAGCAATCCAGAATTAAAACGAGAGTCAAGAGGCCTGGAGGAGAAACAAGGGGAAGCTCCCCCAGGCCTGCTGGGGAGTCGTCTGCATTGCACTTTCCCTGTGGTCCTTGGGGACTGAGATGTTGTCCTTCACATTGACTCCTGTACCTGATGCCACCCACCCCCACCCCCACCCCCACCACCATCTTTGCTCTTAATTTGTTAGCCCCTCGGAATGTCATCAGTTGGTGGTGCAGGTGCTGACAATGGATTGGAGAGGCCTCCCAGGTGGGAGGGTCTCATCTGGAGCAAAGCCAGAGAACAAAACTTCCCTTTCAGGTGCACACGGTGGAGGGTGGAGGACCTCTGATGTTCCTTGGCGCCTTCTCGGGCTTATCCCTGTGAGTGCCCTAGGAGCTGTGGATGATGCTGCCCGGCTTTTGGTGTGTGCTGACGCTGCTGCTTTGCAGACGTGGCCCCTGCTTGGCAGTGAGGCGGTCGCCATCTGCCCGAGGCCAGTTTCATCCACACACCTTGTAGGAAGAAAGAAAAAGTCATCTAAAAAAAAAGAAGAGCGAAAGCTGGGATGGCTCAGCACGTTAAGCGCTCGCTTTGAAGCCCCGGGGACCGAGGATCGAATCCTGACCCCGACCCATGCAGACCCACATGCTGAACTGGGGTGTGCCTCCAGTTCGGTTCTTGCTGGGACCTATGTGGGAGGCTCCCGGCCCAGTTCCTGCCCTGCGCAGCCCCGTGCCCACCTGTGGATTGAAACTATTTGGAAAACTAATGTCAACTATGGAGGCTGCTCTGGGCCCTCCCCCTTCTCTCTGTCTCTCTCTGTCTCTGTTTCTCTCGGTCAAAAATCAATAAAAATAAATCTTTAAGAAAAAAAGAAGATACATCGAAACGCACCGCACTTCTTCAGACTTGGTGACTCTACCTGGGTGATACTTGACCTACAGCTGGGCTGGGTGGGAAGGTGACACACACCACTGCCCCTATTAGGAATGAGAAAACAGTTTGGGACAAGAATTGAACTATTGGGAATCTAGCTAGTATATTGTTAAAGTTTTCTAAAAGTCCGGTTACCAAACCCTATGTTCCCACTTACTAAAAAGATAAAGGTACATTTAAACGTGCAAATATAGTTTTATAGATGTATATATTTGCATGGGAAATAAAATCCAAAGGCCATAAACCAAGATGCTAACAATGGTTAACTGTAAGTGGAAGGTGGTTGCTTAAATCAATTTTATCTACCTGCCTTAAAATGTACCCATTTTAACAATACAGTTCAATGCACTTTGGCAAGTGTATAGTCATGTAACTGCCACCCAAAATGTGCCTTGTGTCTCTATAGAGTCAATCCTGTCCCAGGCCTTGACCCTGGCTACCACCAGTATGCTTTCTGTCACCATAGTTCTGCCTATAGACCTAGTTCATATACAGGGACTATTAGAGTATGGCTGTTCGCTTATGTATCTAGCTTCTTTCTCTCAGCATAATATTTTGAAGTTCATCTTATGTTGTATTGTTTATCAATAATTTGTTCTTGGGAAAGCTGGGATGGCTCAGCGAGTAAAGTGCTCGCTTTGAAGCCCTGAGGACCAAGGATCGAATCCCGGTCCCGGCCCATGCGGACCCAGATGCTGAACTGGGGAGTGCCCCCAGTTCAGTTCTTGCCGGGACCTATATGGGAGGCTCCCGGCCCAGTTCCTGCCCTACGCAGCCTTGTGCCCACCTGTGGAGTGAAACTATACGGAAAACTAATGTCAACTATGAAGACTGTTCTGGGCCCTCCCCCTTTCTCTCTGTCTCTCTCTGTCTCTGTTTCTCTCTGTCAAA
>PVKE010007097.1:0-51829 GCA_004027555.1 Craseonycteris thonglongyai | reverse complement strand
ATATATATATATATATATATATATATATATATATATAGCCACCTTCAAAGTACTGCTCTTCAGAAGCCATGCACTGACAGCAGCAACCTTCAAAGCAATTTTGGAACTCTTTTTCTGGAATGGCCATCAGAGTTGTCATCATATTACCCTTGATGTCCTGAATCTCATCCAAATCTCTTCCTTTCAATATTTCCTTTATCTTGGGGCCAGATCAAGTGAACATGAAGGGTATTCCAATACAGTTATTTACTTACTAGCTAAAAACTCCCTCACAAACAGTGCTGTGTGAGTTGGTGAATTGTTGTGATAAAAGAGCCATGAGTTGTTGGCAAAAAGTTCAGGTTGTTGTTATCTAACTTTTTCACACAGCCTTTTCAGCACTTCCAAATAGTCATCTTGGTTAGTTGTTTGTCCAGTTGGTACAATTTCATAATGAACCATCCCTCTGATATCAAAAAGGTTAGCAACATCGTTTTGACTCTGAATTTGGACCAATACAACTTGTTTGGTCATGGAATATTGGCTGATTTCCATTTTGCATTTTGACGCTTTGTTTCAGCATCATATTGGTATTGACACTTTGTTTCAGCATCATATTGGTACACTCACGTTTCAACACCAGTGACATCATGAGCCAAAACATCATCTTGCCTCTCCAAAAAGTCTTGGAAAACTCAAGCTTCCACATTCTCATGCTGCTATACAAAAGCACACAACAATAATAAACACCATTCAGCAAGACACAGCCGATACAAACACAGCTGTGAGACACTGATATATCATGTTAGGAAACCTTACCTAATTGTTTGTGTAGTGCTGCCAACATAAGCACACAGTGGCAAGTTCATGAACTTAATTGTCACACCTTGTATGTGCGCAAGACTCCTAAAGCTATACCTCTAGTCATCCTAGGATAATCTTTCTCCCATATGATTCATCCAATTCTTTACAAATCCCAATAACCCTGCTCTCAAAATATATCCCAAGTCTAACCATTTTGTACCTCTAATTGTAGTATCTTGGTCAAAGTCAGAATCATCATTCCCTTGGATGGTTCTGGTAGTGTCCTTCCTGGATACTTGCTTGGATACTATGCACTTAACAGACATGTAAGTCATATCATACTACTCTTCTCCATGAAGCCTTCTATGGCTTCCTGCTCCAGTCAGAATAAAAATCAAAAATTCTTATGTGTCACTTCTCCACCTTTCTCACTTGCCTTTTTCTCCTCCTGGATTTTCTGTTCAAATGTTACTGTCTTTATCTGTTCTTTGAATGCAAGCGGATCTTTACTATCTGGGGATTTTGCATTTCCCGAATATAAGCATCATTCATCCCCTGTCCCAAATATTTGTCAAATGCCACTTTCTTAGCAAGAACTTCCCTGAGCAATATATTTAAAAATCAAATCATTTTCTTCCCCAAACACCTACAGTCTGTATCTCTCTTTCCTGGTTCACATTTTCTAGCGCTTATCACTATCAATCAACATCACATACCACTCCTTTATATTGTTTTATCATTTATTTCTCTTCACTAAAATACAATTTCTAATAGGTAAGAAGTTTTTATTTTGTTTATCAATGCATTGTAGTATCTAGAATTGGTACTTATGATATAGTAGGTGCTCAGGAAGTATTTGCCTAATTAATTAATAAATTAGTGAATGGATGAACAAATATTCATGTCTGAAAGCTCCATAAATATGTATTAAAATCTGGGGTGCAGAGCCAGTCACCTGGGAGCCAGAAAGAAATAAGCAAGTCCAGAAATTGAAAAGGACACTGGGGAAGTTGAGCTAATTCAGTAATAAACATTAATAAGCCACTGTGATGCCGTGATTGGTGCAAGAATTTCTTTAGGGCCAGTGGGAAGGAGGTTTTATATCGCTTTATGAAATGTAAGAAAGGTTATAAATTTCAATTATAAAAAAACCTGTAATTCTTTTTGTCACTGATGAGAATTGCAACAACTTCATACCTAGCAAAGCCACATGTATGACAGCTATCCAGGTAGTATACAGGCAGATAACCATTCTCATTATATTGACAATGGCTGGATTGTTTTCCAGACAGCCCTCATCCTTTATTCTCCACACACCACCAAGGTAGTTTTTAGAGCTTGAACATTATTTCATTCAGAGCTTCATGTCCCTTGCAAGCTCTGTCCTCACTGGCCTGCCTCGTTCTCTACTTTTGTTAAGCATTGCAAGACTCTTTAATTTCTGATCCCATACAAATTGGTTCCACCATTTCTTACTTTTTCCATATTCCAAAATAAAATCAAAGGATCCTCGCAAGCATCAATGCTTTCCCTTGGCTAATTTCACTTATCCTTTTTCCAGCATGTGCCTTCTATTATACATTACTGCTGTCCTCTCATGTTGGGGATAAATTATTCCTTCTGTTCCTCGTAGTATTGGTTAAATTTTGAAATTTATAATTTTCCCTGTGGAAATGTCCTAAAGAATAATTATTAGATTAAAAAATATCAACCTTATCCTATAATCACTAGATCAAGTTGTGTCACTTAAAAGGTAGGTGAAACAGAGATGGCCTAATGTACAATTATCATACAAAAGGAAGGAAGGAAGGAAGGGGGGAGGGAGGAAAGCTTCTAAATTTTCATAACACTGTACATTTCAAAATAACTTACAGGGGTTAAGCTGTTCATTATAACAAATAAAATTATATTGGTATAATCAGTATGGATACTATAGTTAGAATAATTTTTTTTTTCTTTTGGTTAGAAATTTGCAGAGAATCAGGGTGATTGGGAATAAAAAGCAATTAAAATAGAATTAGGTTTATAAATGCTAACTATAAGGTGATTCCTGTTTGGTTTTCCTGAACACATAAAATGTAGAGGAACAATTCTATCTATGAAACAGATTTTTGAAAATTTATAATCAACATTTATCTATGCTTATTCATTCAATAAAGTAGATAAAATATTTTTCATCAAGCATATAGCAGTGAGACACAACAATGTTCCTGTAAGAATTATTGTTCAATATTTTATTGCCCAATTGAGAGAACAAATGTAAAATGTGCATATGGTACATGTTTATGGTTTAAAAGCAATTTCTCAGAAATATAACAAATCTATATAAACAGAAAATTTAAACATCATATCATTCACTTGTGACAAATCAATTTCCTATACTGAATAGAGAAAAAGCCATGAGAAAGTAGCAACTGTTCAAAGTTAAAAACATAAATAATGTTTAAGTTTAATAGTTAGTTAAGACCATAAGTTTTAATAATTTAAAGGAATGATAAAAACTGCTATTTTTAATAAAAGATAAGTTTCCCCAAATTGTTCTATATCTTAACATGTTAAGCGCCCAGGCTATTTTGTCTTGCTTACTGCTTGGCCTGTTACATCAGATTTCACCGAAATGCTGGCGACACGAGATCTGTTTAGGTTGCGATAAGGCTGAATGTTTATATAGAGAATATATTTACTGTGTGAATATTTATTATTTACAGCAATTTGCACAGTGTATTATTTTAGAAATGCTTTATATTCAGTCAGTTGTCTGTGATTCTTGTTCCAATGCAGAAAAAGATTTTTCTTTTCCCATGAGTGTGAAAATGTCTCCTAAATGGGGAGAAATTATAGTGAAGGAAAACAAAAAAAGGAATAACCATTGTAGAATGGAAAGACAAGCAGGACATCTTACTTATTTAAAATTTATTAATAGAATGTTATTTTTTATATTTTATATCATCAGTTAACATACAATACCACGGCCTGCACGAAAAGTATACTGTTGATCACCGGTGACTGATGCAGTCCGAACGAAGAGTTCAGTGTCAGTCACGAGTGACTGACATGATGCTTAACATGTTAATAAAATAGTTTAGTTGTATTAAAATTTTATTTTGTTTTTTTTGTTTGTTTACCTACTAGACCCTCCAGAATGCAGAAACTCTTTTATTTATTTATTTTATTTATTTATTCTTTTATTGTGTTTGACAGAGAGAGAGAGAGAGAGAGAGAGAGATACAGAGACAGAGAGAGAACTGAACTGGGGGAACTCCCAATTCAGCACATGGGTCTGCACGGGCCGGGGCCGGGATTTGATCCTTGGTCCCTGGTGCTGCAAAGTGAGCGCCTATCCCACTGAGCCATCCCGGCTTCCCCTAAAATTTTATTTTGTAACCTAGCCCTCTGTGATGTCTTGATCTGAAACACCTAATGCAACCTCTCAAAAGCATAAAATAAAATCAATAGCTCTTAGAATTCATTCTGTGTTCATACATGTTTAACTAAGAACTACAGTAAATTAGTTTAGTAAAATTGCTATAGTATACTGTCTGTACTATAGATGTGAGGCATTTTGAGTTCATCCCAAGAGTGTTAAAAGAAGGAAATGATGTACAGTATCAACTTCAAGTACTTGTGATGTCATAATGAAAGTTGGCTTTAAATATTAAAATTGTCATATGTATGGAATTACTTTTGGTGATCAATTTATTCCCCTTTAGATAGCTGAGTAGTTCTTATCAGAAATTTGTGGCTTTCAAAATAATTTTCAAATCTGACCAAGCTGAATTCAGCATGCTTACTTTAAAAATATGTAGAAAAGGCTGGGGAAAGGCTGGTAGGATAGAAGGGTAATCCCACTATTTTGTGAGATCACGTTCAACCTTCACATTGACAAGTCTTTAGGAAAAAATAAAGGATAAATCTACATATTAAAGGAATAATAATAAAACAGTTCACTGGAGACAAAATCAGAAAAGGCAAGACAGTAAACATGAGCCAAATATTTGAATCTGTTATGCAAATTATAGGGAAGCCAATTTGAAGATGAGGTTGTTTGTTTGTTCATTTGTTTGTTTGTGGAGCAGCTGACTATATTAAAATGGCCCAAGCAAGGAACAAGGAAACCTCAAAATCCACGAATTCTTAGTCACTGTAGCTTGCCACTAGAAATTAACTTCTTATGATGGTTAATTTTGTGTGTGAACTTGACTGGCCATAGGGTAGCAAAATATTTGGAAAACATTATTTTAAGTGTGTATTTGAGGGTGTTTTGGGATAAGGTTAACATTTAGATTGTAAATTGAAGCAGATTGCCCTCTCCAATGTGTGTTGGCCTCATCCAATCAGTTGATAGCTTGAAAAACAAAAAGACTGAATAAGTGAGAAGTTCTCTTGCATAACTATTAGAACTAGGACATTTTTCTTTCTTTCTAGTTTTTTCTGGGTCTCAAGCCAGCCAGTTCAGATTGGAATTTATACCATTAGCTTGCCTAAGTCTCCAGCTTGTCAATTGCAAATGCTGGTACTTGTCAGCCTCCATAGTTATGTAAGTCAATTCCTCATAATAAATATCTTTCTCTATATATAAATGATTCATATATATGTATATTTATCATACATATAAGACCATATTTTTTAGAGCTGTCTGGAAAGTATCCAGCCATGTAACCATTCTCATTACACTGACAATGGCTGGATTTGTTCTGGGCAGCATATATGTAATTTTATTTTCCTGGAAGACCCTGACCAATACAGTATCCAAAGTCAGGTGCCTTATTATGCACCTCACCCTGTGCAGTTATTGCCTACTATGACAAAGGTAAGGGATTTAATTTAGCAGGTTCTTCAAAATATCTTCACTTTATCTGACCCTACATGTGCTGAGTCAAAACATAATTTAGAATTCAAATGCAGTACAGGTGCTAATCAATCATTACTAGATATGAATTACACAAAATGATTTAAAATCCTATCTTGCATCATAAGTTTAGAGTCCATAATAGCCACGTGTTTTCAACTGCAGAATCTGCAAAAGAGAAGGAATGTCTTCTACAGTATTCCTGAGAGCTTATTACCTACCTCCAATAGCTCCATGGATGGAACCTTACTAGCTCACATGTTAGCCCTCACATTGTGGGATATCTGTATTTTGAAGAGATTTCTATGTTAGTTGGGTAACACACTGTCACTGTAATAAAGTAATACTAGATGTTTTGTTTTTTTTAAAATAAAAACAAATTTTTTTAAGGATAACAAGAGTCAAGCTGAAGAAAAATAAAAATTCTAATTAAAGACAGTACAAATGACTTCATAAACTTGCAAACAACATGGCATAAATTCTATTCATAGTTTAGGAGCTTACGGGTCAAAAGAGAATGCTTAGAATACATTTATGATATGAAATATGTGAAGAATTAAGTCAATTTCAAGCCAAATGTTTAATTTCTTTTCTCCCAAAGAATCTTGATTCATTTACAATAGGAGGATAGTGGTATTTGTCTTTTTTAAGATTTATTGTTTGAGAGAAGGTGAGGGAGAGACAAAGAGAGTGAGAGAGACAAAAAGAGTGAGAGAATAAGGGTAGAGGGCCCAGAACAGTCTCCATAGGTCTACATCATTAATTGTAACTTAGTTTCAGTCCACACAGGTGGATGTGGGGCCACTTCAAGCAGGAACTGATCTGGGGCCTCCTGCATGGGAGGCAAGGACATTCACTGCCATCCCAGCATTACCAGTTGTACCACAGTTTAGCATATGGGTTTGCATAGGCTGGTCCTGGGATTTAATCCCTGAACTCTGTGACTACAAACCAAGAGCTCAACCTGTTGAGCTATTCCAGCATCATGGTATTTGACTTTTGATATCTGAGTTAACATGCCATACTATGACTTATTGACAGCCATAAAACATGTACCAAAAAATAAACAAAGAAACTCAGTCCTTAGTGAGTGAAACAGGTCAGGTCATGTAGGATACAGATTTACAAAGTTATGACCAACAAGAGATAAAATATTTTGTTACATCAGATATTAATGAAAACAAATTAGTCACCGCATACATCAGCACTTAAAGAAATAAAAGCCTGGAAACTTCATTAATGAAAAAACTTCCTCAGTTTAGTAAGGTGAAATGTTCTATTTAAGTCATGGTTTTTCCTGTCCATTGGGTATTGTTGCACTGTTTGAGGGACAGAGACATGATAAATTCTGAAGGAAATGTTATAAAGGCAACACGTGCAAAAAAAGAAAAAGAAAAAAAAAGTCATATGTGTGTATCACATACATTTTAAAGAAAAAAAAAAACAAGAATCTATTATTCTAATACAGTACTAGGTAAAATAGGTAAATAAACTAGGTAAAATAAGGAACTAAACATTTATTCAAGTGACAAGTTGTACTGTTTATTTAAGCTATTCAACATGTGTTGTAATGATATTGCTATTTGTGCCAGTGTTTTAATTGGATCAAACACTACTGTTTTTCTACATCGAATTAAATGGGGAAATGTAAAGAAGCTCTCCTCCTAAAATATGACACCTGAGACTTGTGAACAAATAGTGGTGATAATAAAGAAAAGGGAGGAAGAATAAAGGTAGCATGAAAGTAGTGTGTTAACATTTAATATCATTATATGTATATGTATAAATTGTATAACTCTTTCAATAATAAAAAGTTTAAAAGTTAGCATTAGTTAGAATTCCAAGACCATAGTAAAGATAAGCAACACAATCAATTTTCCAGGTATTTGTTGGGGGCCCAGAATGTACCAGACACTATGTGTAGGGGTTACAGAGAGGAATAAAACATAATTTCAGGCCACCAATAAGAGAGAGATAAGTAAACCAAGAATTATAACTAGCAATAAAAGAGTCTGAAAGAAAGATTTTACAGAAGATTTCCTAGTCAGTATTAGATTGGTGCAAATGTAATTACAGTCTTTGCATTATTAAAATTTGCAGTTTGATATTGAAATGCATTCTTAAATAAATGTGATTATGTTATATATCAGTTTCATGCACATTTCTTGCCTTATGTTTCTTTTTTTTTCTAATGACTTATTACTTGCTGTTTATTTTATTTTATTTTATTTTAGACTATGGAAGTGATGTTAGACAAAAAGAAAATTTGAACAATTTTCTTTTTCAAGTTCAAAATGGGGCAAAAACCAGAGGAGACAACTCAAAACATCTATGACGCATTTGGCCCAGAAACTGCTAACAAATGTATAGTGCGGTGGTGGTTCAAGAAGTTTTACAAAGGAGACAAGAGACATCAGAAGTCAACAACAACCAACTGACAGCAATCATTAAACCTGACCCTCTTACAATGACACAAGAAGTTGCAGAAGTTCTCAATGTTGACCATTCTGTGGTCATTCAGCATTTCAAGCAAATTGGAAAGGTGAAAAAGCTCAATAAGTGGGTACCTCAGAAATCAACTGAAAAAGGACAAAACCAAAAGACAAAAAAACGTATTTAAGTGTCACCTTCTTTTATTCTACCCAACAACAAAAACTATTTCTCTATTGGATTGTGATATGCAACAAAAAGTGGTTTTTATATACTAACTGGTGATGACCAGCTCAGTGGCTGGACTGAGAAGAAGCTCCAAAGCACTTCCCAAAGCTAAACTTGCACTAAAAGAAGCTCATGGTCACTGTCTCGTGGTCTGCTGCCATTCTGATCCACTACAGCTTTCTGAATCCTGGTGAAACCATTCCATCTGAGAAATATGCTCAGCAAATTAATGAGATGCTTTGAAAACTGCAACACATGCAGCCGGCATCGGTCAACAGAAAGGGCCCAGTTCTTTTCCACAACAATGCCTGACCACACAGCGCACAACCAAAGCTTCAAAAGTTGAATGAATTAGTTTACAAAGTTTTACCTGATTTGTCATATTTACCTGGCCTCTCACCTACAGACTACCACTTCTTCAAGCATCTCTACAACTTTTTGCAGGGAAAACACTTCCACAACAAGCAGGATGCAGAAAATGCTTTCCAAAAGTTAATTGAATTCAGAAGCATGAATTTTAACACTACAGGAATATGCAAACTTATTTCTCATTGGCAAAAATGTGATTGTAACAGTTCCTATTTTTATAAATAAAGATGTGTTTGAGCCTAGTTATAATGACTTAAAATTCATGGTGCAAAACCACAATTACTTTTGCACCAACCTAAACAGTTTGAGCAAAGAGAGAGAATAAATCATCTGGAGAAAATAACGTGCATAGCTGAATTAGGAATTGGAGGGGTAGGGCCAGGTAAGGTGAGAAATGAAGTATGGGCCAGACCATGAACACCCCTATATTTTATGTTTTAGATATAAAATTGGATGTATTAAAAATGTTTTACAGTTAGAGACACAATGTGATATTCTAGAATAATTATTTGGAAATATTAGACATATATTTGGAGAATAATATAATATCTAGAGGTGGTTATGAGGACTTGAACTAAATTGGCAGTAGTAAGAAGATAACAGGTTTGGGGTAGAATTTGTAGGATCTTATGCTTAGTAAAATATGATTGGTAAAGAATTCAGAAAATTGCAAAATAATTTCAGTGATGCTATTTTTGGAAATAAAATACAGAAATAACAAGTTGAGAGTATAGTGTATTAGTTTGAGATTTAAAAGTGCAATCAAGAGAAATAACTGAGAGAGAGAGAGAGAGAGAGAGAGAGAGAGAGAGAGAGAGAGAGAAGGCCATAAGGTATGAGGGTGGGCTGATAAATTTTGCCTCCACCATAATAGTGTTTTGGTTATATTACATATACCTGGATATAACAGGTTCTGTGTAGTCATATGGTATCTCTCTCCATCATTCTTGACCTTGCACACTCAGATGTTTACATTTTTCACCCAGTGCATAATGAAATGGAAGAGTTTGGTTCAAATAGTATGCTGTTATTGAATTCTTAACAGTTAAAAAAGTTCTCCCAACTGAAATTAACAGAAAAATGCAAGCTGTTTATGGTGACCAGTGTGTTGATATGAGTACAGTACGACAATGGGTAAGGCAGTCCAAAGATTAAGAGGGGCAAGCAGGTTTGAATGACAAACGATGAAGTAGAAAGCCTATGACTGCAAGTGATCAGCTTCATCAAGATCATCTTGAAGAACTGATCTGTGGAAATCGTAACCTCATACAAAAAAAAAGATTTCTGGTAAATTAGGAATTTCTAAGTAGAGAGTGGGATACACTATTGGTGTTCTTGGATTCCGCAAAGTTTGTGCCAGGTAGGTACCATGTATGCTATCCGATGAAAGGAAAGCTGAAAGAGATCGCATTTCTCATGAACTCCTGGGATATTTGAAAAAGAAGGTAAGGATTTCTTCAAGAAGATCATTACAGGTGATGAAACTTGGGCCCATCATTATGACCCTGAGTACAAAAACCAACCCATGGAATACTGCCACAAGGGATCACCTCAGTCGAAAAAAAATTCAAAGCTCAGGCCTCAGTTGGAAAGGTCAAGTTGACTATTTTTCTGACTGAACACTTCCATTTTGATGTACACCGGGTGAAAAACGTAAGCTTCTGAGTGTACAAGGTCAACAATGAGGGAGGGGAGATACCACGTGCCTACACAAAACCCATTATATACAGATATTATTAACATAACAAAAAATATTACAGTGTAGGCAAAATTTATCAGCCTGCCCACATATTTTAGAGAACAGAAATCATATGAATTCTACACCTCAAAACAAAAACTACAGTAGTTCTTAAGTCTGAATAATAAGATTCCATTGAAAGAAGCAGAATTGGTTCACTCAACTTTATATTCAAAATACAGGCAATAAGAATCTTAATTACTGGCTGAGAAATTATATCACCTATACCTTGGTAAGGAGAGGGCATGAAATCTGATTCATAGTTTCACTAAGAAAGAAGATTCACTGCTGACATTGAGTTCCTAGAGGAGACAGGGAGTGTTAATGCACAAATTTTATCTATAAGATAAAATAAATGACAACCAAATCATGCTATATGTGGAAAAGCCAATGCAGGTTGGGGTCATGATAAAGTCATGATTTAGAGCAATTAGAATTAAATGGAATGATGAAATTACTATTGGAAGTTGGAAAAAGGTGAGGATCTTTATGTTCAACAAATAGAAGTATTTAGCATGAGGTAATAAATTGCCTGATATGGGAAAGATATTATTATAGTTGATAAAAAAGAGTTGTGAAGACAAAGTTATTCTTCTTGGTAATATAAGAAAGAAAAAATAGAGATGCTGGGATAGTTCAGCAGGTTCAGTGCTCACCTCAAAATCGCAAGGTGCAAGGTCCAGGGTTTCATTCCCAGCCCCAGCCTAGGCAGACCCATATGCTGAAATGTGGTAACTATAGATCCCAGGGGAAAAGATTCTTGCATCCCATGTGGGAAGCCCCTGGTTCTGTTCCCATCCATGTGGCCCCACATCCACCTGTGTGGAGTGAAACCATGTCACAAATAATGATGTACAATTATGGAGACTGCTCTGGGCTATACCACTTTCTCTCTCTCCTCTCAAAACAATAAAAATAAATCTTAAAAAAAGAAAGAAAAAGTATCTAAATGCCAACTGTGTAAACAGTCAATTAGATTGTTAAAATAATACCACTACAAATTAAAATTAGCATATTCTGAAATAGAAACGTAATATAAATAGTTCTTTGTGGGAAGTATAATTATGCCATTCATATGATTTCAAAACCCAGACTTGGAAGGGAAGTTGCTACTAGGAGGCACAGCACTCAAATTTTTCAGTCTGCAACAGTGTTTCAGAATTAAATTATAAGTTTGAAGTTTTGCAACTGTCATATTATTATCCTCTATCCAATTGTAAATTCTAAAGTGCCCTGGATCCACAAGTTGAAAGAAATTCTTTTAAAAAGTCTTTATTTAGCACAACTCCAGCTTAAAATGCATTTGTAATTCATTTATAATTATACACACAGTTGACCAATTAGCATAGGCCACCAACAATGAGCACAAATTGTAAGAAATATTGTTTATGTGAGCAACATTCTGATTAGTTCTTTAAATGAAAAGGTATTTTTAAATTAGATCTGTTCAGTCATGAGAAAGTAAAGCTAACATTACATTTCTGGTTTTAGAAGTAGAATTTCTAGAACTTGGCACTACTGATATGCCGCAACCATACCAGTTATGATTGCTGCTCCCAGCACTGACCATAAAAAATGTCTCCAGATATTGCCAAACATCCCCAGTGGGTAATATGTTCCACTAGTTGAAAACCACTACTCTAGAAAAAGTGAAGTAATACCTTTTGCCCCCTCTGCCATAGTTAAGAGAAAAAATCCTCCCACTTCCACATAAATTGAAGAGGCACCTGATAATTACAATTCAATTCACGGTCTTGCAATCAGAAAATAAGTTTGTATAGTACTTTTATCATCACCTCCTTTTGGTACACTAAAAATACACTTTTGAAGCAATTTTTAAAATATACTCTAGGGGAAGCCAGGATGGCTCAGTGGGTTAAGTGCTCATTTTGCAGCTCTGGGGACAGAGGATCGAATCCCAGCCCTGGCCCGTGCGGACCCATATGCTGAACTGGGGAGTGCCCCCAGTTCAGTTCTTGCCGGGGTGAGACCCCGGCCCAGTTCCTGCCCTGTGCAGCCCTGAGCCCACCTGTGGAAAGAAACTATGTGGAAAAACCAATGATGTGCAATGATGGAGACTGTTCTGGGCCCTCCCCCTTCTCTCTGACTCTGTCTCTGTATCTCTCTCTCTCTGTCAAAAACAATAAAAATAAATCTTTAAAAAAAAAAAAATATATATATATATATATATATATATATATACTCTAAAACTGGTATCTCTGGGAGATTGAACTCCCATAACCAGAGTTCCTTCTTTGCATTAATTGATTTAAGCATAAAGTATTTTATAATAGTGATTTTAATATGTTATAGTTTGTTTTTCCCTTTACAGAATTAAATTGCGTATACATTATACATACTTTTATTCATCATATTTTGGCCAAAGTTCTGAATTTTTTATTCTGGTTCACAGAAAAAATAATTATTGAACAAACATTTACTGAGCAATTATCATACACATAATGTAGGTCAACTTTGGGCATTGATGATTTAGAGAAGAATAAGGTATGTTCTCTGTATTTCAGAAACTAAAAAATATAATTAGTGGGACATTCAAGGCATAATATAAGTACAAAACATGATGTATAAGCAAGTAGAAAGTATACACTGAGAAGTGCTTAACTGAAATTGAAAAAAAAAAAGAAGAATTATTTAGAGATGGAGCTAATATCTGAGATGGGATCAAAAGAAGGTATCTGATCTCAATAAGTGGTGACGATAAGGAGTTTTCCAGGCTGAAGAAGAAACTTTTAGTTGAGTAGTGCTTTGTGTATGATAGATGGTGCCTAGAAATTGGCTTCTAGCTGGAGGCATTGGGAAACAATAGAGGAAGAAGTGAAACAGGATGTGAGCTTAGTAGGATATTTAAGGTACGTGGTAATGTCTTTGAATGGGGAAATAGCAGTCATAGAAAATTCCTCATTTGATGAGTGCAAAAATCAGATGAGTTATTCCACACAGATGGCCCTGGCTTGAGACATTGATGATGGGTTTCTAAGACATGTGCTTGTGATAAGAACAGTTAGAAGGTTATTAAAATACCCAATAATAATATTAACAATGGTCTAGAAAAAGAGGGTAGGAACCTGGAAACTATGAAGATAGAACACACAGGATTTGATGGCAGACACTCTATTAAAAGATGGGTGGAGATTTGAGATTCAAAACTCATGATAAAAATTTCAGCTTCTTGAGACAGACATTAAGTTCATTTTTGGAAATGATGAATTTTAATTATCAGTGTTTTCTGCAGGGCGATTAATATTCAGCAAGTGGAAATTCTAATCTCCAGTTAAGATATTTCCCTTTAAATAAAGACTTCGTGATCATTTTTGGAGCTTAAATCTTGGAAAGAGTGTAGTTATTAGGGGAGACATTATAGAAAATGATAAAAGCAGAGGAGAACTACGAATGATGCACTATAAGGTTTGGATGAAGAAAAAGAAGTCAGTCTCAGAGACTGGGACATAACTATTCAAGATGGGTACCAGGGACTTGGGAATAGTCATAAGGAGTCTCAAAAAAAAAAAAATTAACTGAATTTATAATAAGATCAATGGTGATGACTAGAAAAAAGATTTCTATGGACATTGAGCCATTTTATGAAATCTCTTTCACCTTTTTTTCTCACTACTCCTGCATCTGTGTTCTGATATTTTCCTCTAGAATTTAGAAGAAACAAAAACAGGACTATCTTCTTTCCAAATCCTGAAATTACCTCTATATTCAGTCCTATCCCCTCTTGTCTCCAGAAAACTGCTCACATAGTATTCGCTCACTCTCTAACATCTTTAATACGCTTCCCCCACTACTTATTTTTATTTTATCTTCATATTTGTATAGTGTGGTCCTATCTTCACTCTGTGAACTGTGAGCTATAATGTTACTTCTTTCCTTCTTTAGTAAATCTTGTAAAGTCATCTACCCAATATCTTTTTCCTTTTAGTCTATGGTCTTGAAACTATGATGTCTTTTTTATTACAATTACTTTGCAGACTAGACACTGAATTTTCATCTATGCCCACTTAACCGCCGTATCCTTTCTTCCATCTTTATTGACACACTTATTTCTAAATCATTTGGCAATATCACATATGTACTTGGAAATTTCTCCTCCATGATTTTATGATATTGTGCCCACATATCTCAATAACAAAGATGTTATAATGCAAACACATAGACAATGTAATGTAGAGTTGTACATCTGAAAACTATGTAATTGTTTCCAACCAATGTCACCCCAATAAATTTAATAATAATACAAAAATAACAAAAATGTTAGCTTGTGTTTTGTAAAAAAATGGGCTCTGTGGGTTTGAGATGACTTGCTGTTTAAAAAAAAGGGGGGGATAAATTTCTTCACTGCAGCATTTTTAAAGAGACTTCAATGTGCTAATTCTACACAGAGAATTTCCAAGAGGAAAATAATTTGCTCACAGAATCTTTTTTTTTCTTCATGTCTAGTGAATCTCTCTACTCAATTACTTTAAAACCATGTTTTGCAACATTTATATTCTACTTCAATTCTGAATAGATTATTCCCAGCTTTCAAACTTTGAAAAAGGAAAGGAGATTAACATTCCTGAGAAACTATGAACACCGGTAAAAGCACCAAGAAACTGGAATTATAACCCACATTGTAGACGAGAAAACTGAGGCAGAGAGAAGTTAAGTATTAATAGTTTAATGATAGTCTCAAAAGTAAAGACTGGCAAAGCCATGATTTGAGCCAAGCAAGGGCCTTCATGTTCCAAAGGAAGGAAATTTCCTTTCATCACACCAGATTTTCTCTAGGTCTTAGACCCTCACCCTGTTTTCTCCCAGGAAGAACTGGCATTATCTACAACCTTTAAACAGTTGATTTCAAAACATATGTTAGTTATATTTCTATATATGAATTATGCTTACATACTCAAATATTGCATCTCTTTTCTCTCCATTTTTATGTCACTTATTTATATTAACTATTTATGCCATTTTCTTTGCATCAATGATGTCCATTCTTACTGGTCTAAAACCATTGAATCTTTTCAATGCATCACTGTCCTTTGCTCTGTATATAAATTTGGCAATTAATTCTTACTAATTTTTTTTTCTTAAAAATACTTTTTATATATATTACTTCTAATTAATTTCCAAAGTCACTATTCTGGTTCAAAATCAAACCACAAACTCCTATCTTACTACTTTTAGTTCCTACTTTCAATATTTTCTTTGAGGTTGATTATCTTGTGTACTTGTTGAGTTTAATTGACTCTAATAGGTTCTTTTTTTAAACATTTATTTTTTTATAATTTTTTGACAGAGACAGACAGAGAGAGACAGAGAGAAGTAGGAGGACCCAGAACAGTCTCCATAGTTGACAGCATTAGTTTTTCATATGGTTTCACTCCACTTGGTGGGTGCGGCGTTGTGCAGGGCAGGAACTGGGCCGGGAGCCTCCCGCATAGGCCCCAGTGAGAACTGAACTGGGGGCACACCCCAGTTCAACATATGGGTCCGCATGGGCCGGGGCCAGGATTCGATATTCGGGCTCCAGGGCTGCACAGGGAGCACTCAACCCAAGGAGCCATCCCAGCTTCCCATGGGTTCTTAATTCTCATTCCTCATTCATCAGGGTTAAAATATTGTATCTTGTAACATCATGTGAATTCTTCAAAACATCCTTGGCCTAAAAAGCCACTTAATTTGCAACTATTGTGCCTATTTCAATTCTGATGAGGAGTGAATATTACTGAGTTTTTAGAGCCTCTAGTATAAATGAGGGCTCCTCCTCCTCTTTCTGCTACTAGAAAAAGTGGTGGAATTTCTGCTTTCATTAAAAATGCAAAGTAAAATGTAAAGATGTTACCTCCTTCTGCTACAATCCTAAAATGACTCCTAGGCTAAAAAGAAATCAGTACCTTGACCTTAGGATTTCCTGAGAGATTAGGGAAGTCAAGAGATTCACATTATTTGAAGAGACTAAATTTTGGGCCCGGACATGAGAAGTATAATCCTATTACATTTACACAGTTTTCGGTTGACTTTGAAATTCATATTAAGATTCCTGAAGTGAAGATAGTTCTGTAACTGAGAGCCACACAGTGAGAAGAGAAATTTATTGCTCCTAGTTTAACAAATAACTTCAGTCCTCAAATGAAGGAAGGAAAAAAAAACATTAACCCCTATCCACCCCCACCCCTTCCCCAATACCCATTTCATTTCATCAGGGAAATAACCTCTGGGGATGTGACAGGTGGAGATGGACTGAAGAGTTATTTAGCGCTTTACATTCCAGCTTATTCTGTTAAAAATGAAGAGGCTGGTACAGGGCAGCATCTATAAATCTGTATTTAGTTAACACTGTTACTAAAGCATCATGCTTTAGGTCACCCACCTTCCTTAGTGTTTATTTTTAATTTATTGTCAATTTTTTTAAATGTGTATATTCTACCTGCAGCAACCATAAAGCCACAGAGCTAACCCTATCCTATAAGACATGCAAAGAAAATAAAAACTAACTTTCCAGAATCATTATACACATATTAAAATGCAATCTTTACTATAAGTCACATACTTTACTCTCTAAACTATGTGTGTCTGATCTTTGGGCTTTCCTGGGCCACACTGAAAGAAAAAAGAACTGTCTTGTGCCACACATAAAATACAATAACAATAAAAAATAGCTAATGAGGTAAAAAAAGAAAAAGAATCGCAAAAAAAAATGTCAACGTTTTAAGAAAGTTTACAAATTTGTGTTGGGCCGCATTCAATACTGTGCTGGGGCACACGTGGCTTTTGAGCTATGGGTTGGACACAACAAGCTTGCTCTAAAACCAATGGCTATAGCATTATATAACCCACTCTTCTGTTAAAACCTTAAGAGTATTTTAATTAGGAGAATTGTGTGGAGGAGCGACTATTCCATAAGGTGACTGCTGAAGAAACTGAGCTAGATTCAGGCCAGAACAGAGACTGTTTACCATAAATCCGCTCAGAAACTGTCTGATCGACTCCTCCTCTGTGCTGCACAGAGAACCATTGCCCTTCCCAGGGCAAGCATGTCAGGCATTTTCCCTTTATTTGGGGTGGGTCACACACTAGTACCCCTATTCACACTGCCCTGTTCTATCTAACTTTCTTTTTTCCAGTTACAATTGACATTCAATATTATTTTATACTAGTTTCAGGTGTATAACATAGTGGTTAGATATTTATAAAATTTACAAAGTAATCCTCTGATTAGTCTAGTGCCCACCTGGCACTACATATAGGGTTACAATATTACTGACTATATTCCCTATGTTGTACTTTACATACCTGTGGCTATTTTGTAGTTTTTTTCACACCTGCCTCGAGCCATGGAAAATATCCACCTTGTCTTGCTGCCACCCACGATACAGCTCATCTGTCAGCTCCCTTAGTCAACCCCTGATGTAAGGGTGGGGTTGTCAGCCTCTCTCTTTGATCGCTAGGCTATGGGAACTTTTCCCAACAGGTTGCCCTACACTGTCAACTTAATTTCTACATTCTAACCTGATCTTTCTTTAATTCTATAATTTTCACACTTAAAAATTATATTTAGAAGAGATATTTTAAAAGTTTCTTAAATTTATTTATAATCCATAATTTTGGTATCAGGTGCTAATTAGAAATATGAGTTAAACAAGAACACTATGTCTCCCATTTGGTTTTTCTGGGGTTGAAGTCAGAACTGAAGTTAACTCCACCCCCACCCCACCCCCAAGAACGCTCTTTAGTACAAAGACTAGTTGGGTCTGATCATCCTTTCCTATGACTTGAGCACAGTTATTAAAAAATTATGTCATGAGGGGAAGCCAGGATGGCTCAGTGGGTTAAAGCGCTTACTTAGCAGCGCCGGCGACCGGGGATGAATCCCGGCCCCGGCCCTGGCCCCGGCCCGTGCGGAACCATATGCTGAACTGGTAGCTCCCCCAGTTCAGTTCTCTCTCTGTCTCTGTCTCTGTATCTCTCTGTATCTCTCTCTCTCTCTCTCTCTCTCTCTCTCTCTCTCTCTCTGTCAAAAATAAATAAATAAATAAAAATATATTTAAAAAAAAGTATGTCATGAAAGTTATTGAAAATACTGTTGCTCATTGCCTACATCAGAGACATTACTGTTTATCTGAAATTAGAAATGGTGTCATGCACTTCCTTCTAAAATGGACAGGAAAGATATGACAAAGGGTCTTTGCCCATTTAAGAAACAGTTATCAGGGGACATGGTTCCTGAGGTAGTTACAATTGCCCCCCATTCTCTACTTGAAATGAGCTAATGAAGCTCATTTTCCTTGAGTCTTGAAGTAAATAGAAAAAGTCCACCTTCCTTTCCAGCAAACCACTCCCCTCCCGCTTCCACATCAAAAGTAAAAAGAAAATACCAAAGACTACCTCTCTTTGACTACTGCAAAGTCATAGTTAAAATATGTATATTTATTTTTCTCTCTGAATCTACTGAAATGATTTCTTGTTGTGATCTATACAGATGAATATAACAGAACAAATTTGTGCAAATACAAGGTTAAATGATTGATTTTCTCCACGTGGAGAATAAAAAATTTAACCATCCACAGATATTCTATTCCTCTCTTAAAATGCAAGGGTACTTGGCATCATAAAGAGCATAACTAGAAGATTGGCAGTTCTGACATTTTACTGACAGGCCATAATGACTTCTTCATTTCAAAGTTAGTGTTTTTCTGCATTTCTGTGTGATTTCCAGGTAAAAGTTAGCTAAAGAGGTGATGGTTGCTTAGCATCTTTCACTATAACTTTCTTTCCATGAAGACACAATAAATAGAGAAGAGCAACTTCCAGTCAGAGAACTTGAGTACTCAGATTTACCATATGAATCATTTCATCTTAATCCAACTCTTGGAGTATAGTCACTTCTCTGTGTTTCATATGGATATATGGTTTGTGTTTATATAGATTATATAATCTTAGAAAAACTCTAGAAATTAATTTGTAAAGATTTAATTACATATACAAGCCTCAGAAACTTAAATTATGAAACACTGTGTAAAATAAAGCATACAGGCAGATATGTACACATATATATTTCATATTAATTTTCATTTTTAAATACCAAACATTATTTCTTCATTATTAAGTGATTTAGACTATTCTTTTTCTTAACTACTACTTACTGATTTAAAAACACTTTCCTTTTTTAAAAGGTAATCCAAAACTCATTTTCAAAGTGGGTTATTTTATCCAATTTTTTATTTTCTCAAAAAGCACTTTAAAGACATATCTTGATTGCAAAGAAAATGCACAGATTCTATCAAAACTATGGTATAAGAAGACTATGCATATCATGGTGACAAAACCAATTAAGAAAGAACAAAAAGATTTGACAGAGATTAGAAATTTGCCTCCTTTGATCCACAGTAAAAAGGAACCAAGAAAAAAAGAAAGAAAGAAAGAAAAGAAAAAGAAAAAAAGACCACAGGTACTTCACAGAAGTTATGGCTATCTTAGACAGGACAACTTCGATATCCGATACCTACTCTGTATCCATTCATTATATTGCTGTGGTTGTCAAGTCTCTATACAGTGATAGAGTATACTTACAAGCTTATGAATAAGAAAATAATGTCCAAAAGAGAAATACTGGCAAGTCTGTTAAGCCAGTTTTCAAGTAGTCTCTGTGAATAGCAAATACGAATCAGACCATATCTCTCCACAACATACTCTCTTCTAGGAATGCCAGCATCTTCACATTTTCCTTTCCTTTCCTTTCCTCCCTTTTCTCTCTTTTTCTTCCTTCCTTCCTTCCTTCCTTCCTTGCTTTTCTTTCTTTCTTTCTTTCTTTCTTCCTTCCTTTCTTTCTTCCTTCCTTTCTTTCTTTCAAGATTTATTTTGTTGAGAGAAGGTAAGTGGAGAGAAAGAGAGAGAGGAGAGAGAGAGAGAGAGGAGAGAGAGAAAGAGAGAGAGGAGAGAGAGAAAGAGAAAGAGAGAGAGAGAGGCAGAGCAGTCTCCATAGTTGTGCATCATCAGTCACGACATGGTTTCATTCCACACAGGTGGATGCGGGGCTGCACAGGACAGGAACTGAACTTGGGGCCTCCCACATGGGACGCGAGCATCTTCACCCCCAGGGTATCCTGGTGGTTACCAGCTGCACTGCCGTTCAGCATATGGGGTTGCACAGGCTGGGCCAGGGCCCAGAATGAAACTCTGGACCTCATGATTGTGACACAGGTGCTCAACCACTGAATTCTCCTGGCATTTCTTGTTTTCTTTCTTTAGTACTAAAGATTTACCGTATTAATGGAAATGATGTCAAAGTATGTTATAATAAGTTTCTTCCTCTTATACTCTCATTTGCCATAAAAGCGTCATCCCTTCTTCATTCAAATTAAATACAAGAAGCTAGGCAGAGAGACCTCTTTCCCTGAATTATGGGACAGCTAAGGTAGTGAAACCCAAAATGCACATCTCCTTGGAGATGGTACAGACATTTGGCTCTAGCTATAATCCTCCCTATCCTTCCTTTTTTTTTTCTTGATTTTTGATTACAAGTATATTAAAAATATATATTCTTACTATAAATCAATTAACCAGTAATATAAATACAATAAGGTAAAATGAGGAGTTTGGGGCAATATAATGGCTTAGAAATCATAAAACACTTCTCTAATGAAAAAAAAAAATTACATCTTCTACATGCATTGCTGGACAGGCCCAAAAGAAAGAAACCCATAAAGCACAAAACAAAAATAAAAGCTTACGATGCAAAGGAAGCAAAAAGGCAACTTTTTTTCTGAGGGTTTCTATCATGCTTTAGAGACCTGAGCTTTAACTTTCATGGCTTCAAGTGCTCTGATACAGAACCTCATAAAAGACTCCCTCCCACAAGTGATGACCACAAAAGCTAGCCCTCTGTGTAAGAGTGAACTAGAAATAAATGCTTCCAACAAAACATCTTGGCACGATGACTTGCATGGCTAAAAGTTAACACTGGGTTATGAGGGCAAAAGAGTCTCTTGTGAGAATCTGTAACACCAAGCGGACCTTTCCAAGACTTTATAGTCTGAATTCGTGTTTCCTTTGTGATTCAAAATATTCTATAGAGAAATTTTAATTTGATGTTTCATGATTGTTGGGGCTTCCCTGGAGCTAAGAAGTTTAAAAGCCAACAGACTAGCATGCTACAAAAGGTGGAAGGAAACTAAGGGACTCTTAATTCTATATCCAGACTTCCTTTCATCTTCCTCACTTGATTCCAGCCCCTCATCTACCCTCCTCTGCCTGTGCAAAGTACACAAGTCCTTTGGTTTCATAGCCTCAGATAATGAAGCTCCAGGCTCCTGCAAGAACAGAAAGAGGTAGGAACCGAATTGTGCAGGATAAAAAAACCAAAACCAAAAACAAAATGAAAACTGAAGTGGTGGAGTGATCAGTATCCTTAATCAGACCTCCACAGCTCCGATTTTTTCTCCCACCCCCAACATACAGACACATAACACACACACACACATACACCCTTGCATACTTCCTTGCAGAACATGGTGCCTTTATGGAGGTATCAGACCAAATCACTTGGTTTCCCATCAGCCTCCACACCTTCACCCTGTCAACAATTAGGTACCACACTGTTCTGTGAAGTACTTTGCCACATCTCCATTCACATTTTACGTCATATATTGTGAATAAGGTTACAGATGACTCATAGTTTCTTGAAGCTGAGCTTATTTTGTATAGTTCTTATTTTCTAGAGCAATTTTATGAAGGACATCTCATAAAAGATAAGTTTTGTGTTACTATTTCATCTTTTCCTTGCTGGTTTTAAAGTAATTTCAGAGACAAGATGGCAGTAAAAATGTCTTTGTTCCACTATCCTAAAAGCAGAGATTCATCCTACTACTTTAAATGTGCTAATTTCCCAACAACAAAATGCTAGGAATTCTCTAATGTGGGTATCTAATCCTCAGAAAACTCATCTAGATCACTGGCCTAGAGGATTATCAGGCCTCTGGCTAGAATCTATTTAATTTAGATAAAAATCCAAAGTAGGATTCTTCTAAGACAAGAACATAATTTGCCATTTATGTGATCAGATCCTACATAATTTAGAAGGAATGTCTCTAAAAATTTTACTAAATGGTATGACAATGAAAACCAACCAGTAAGATGATGCTTCAATATCACAGTGTCAAAATCCAGGTCATCATACAAAGTTCAGCTGTACACTGCACACAGGTGCCCTTTTTAAAGGTTTTCATTCATATAGATATTGCTGAATTAGATATTTTATAACTATTTTCTAGCAAAAGAAGTAGGAAAAAGTCTTGTAACCACTAGACCATACTGTTATAACAATTTTCTGGCATGTGAAAGTAAATTATTTGGGGAAGTCATACTTTGCTCTAATTTACAGAGTCCCCAACTGTATAGCCTCACAGCAGTTCTGAATCAAACAATCTTGCCAACCTATAAATGTTCTGACGTGGACATAATTTCCAACATGTAACTGTTATGAACTAACCTGTGCCATGCCTGCAGTCATGTTCAAGCCCTAGCCCCAAATATTACTGTATTTCAAGATAATAAAAGCCACCAAAAGCCATTTGCTTTTAATTTTTTTTAAGATTTTATTGTTTGAAAAAGATAGAGAGAGATAGAGAGAGAAGGGGGAGGGCCAAGAGCAGTCCCCACAGCAGTATATAGGAAGCACACCCTGGGCAGGAACCAAATTGGGGGCCTCCCACAAAGGAGGCTTGTCCTTGTGAGAACCGAACTGAGGGAACCCCCTAGTTTAGCATATGGGTCCACACTGGCTGGGGCTGGGATTCAATCCTCACATCCCATGCTGCAAAGCTAGGGTTCAACCCACTGAGCCATTCCGGCATCCCCAAAACAAGCCGGTTGCTTTTAGTTGGCAAGTCCAGCAGGACTCATTTACTGTCCTCCAACAGGGGCCTGGCAACTCGTCAGCCCTATTTCATAATTTAGTTTGTGGGTAACTTGATCAAACTTTTCCTTCAACAAAATACCACATTCGCCTCTTCCATTAATGACATTTTGTTGATTAAACCTAGTGAGCAAACAATAGCTACTATTCTAAACATTTTGATAAGATATTTTTATGTCAATGGATAGAAAATATATTTGAAAAAATTCAGGGGCCTTCTACCTCAATGAAATTTCTAGAGGTCCAGTGGTATAAGTCATATTGAGATACCCCTTTTAAAGTGAAGGATCAGGGGAAGCCGGGATGGCTCAGTGGGTTAAGTGCTCACTTTGTAGCACCAGGGATCGAGGATTGAATCCCGGCCCCGGCCTGTGCGGGACCCATATGCTGAACTGGGGAGCTCCTCCAGTTCAGTTCTCTCTCTGTCTCTGTATCTCTCTTTCTCCCTCTCTCTCTGTCAAAAACAATAATAAAATAAAATAAAATAAAATAAATAAACTGAAGGATCAATTATTGTACCTGGTCCCTCCTAAAATGAAAATACAGGCACAATACCTAGTGGGCCTCTTTGGATTTTGGAGGCAACGTACTTTTCCTTTGGGTTTGTTACTCCAGCCCCTTTACCAGGTGATTTGAAAAGCCGAGCTAGGTTTGAATGGGACCCAGAACAAGAAAATGTTCCAAGCCAAGTCCAGGCTATCATGCACACTGCTTTGTCACTTGGGCCACATGACCAAGCAGATCTAAAGCCACTAATTATCATCAGTGGGGTGATGCTATTTGGATCCTCTAGGACACTGCTATAGGTGAATCGCAGGACAGGTCCTTAAGATTTTGGAGTAAAACCCTCCAAACTCTGCAGACACCTACTCTTCCTTTGAGAAACAGCTTACGGCCTGTTACTTTGTCTTAGGAACTAAAAGCTTAACAATAGGCCACCAAGTAATCACACAACCCAAGCTGCCCAGTATGAACTGGGTGTTACTTTACCCACCAGTTCATAAGGTAGGATATGCATAGCAATACTTCATCATCAAATGTACATAATGATTGAGCCCAAACAGGCCCTGATGGCACAAATAAGTTTGTAAAGAAGTGGTCAAATGCCCATGATCACCATTCCTGCTACATCGTCTTCTGTCTCCCAGCCTGAAGGTAAGGCCTCGTGGGTAGTTCCCTATAATCAACTGACAGAAGAGAAGACCAAGGCCTGGTTCACAGATGGTTCTGCAATAGGCATAACCCCAAAAGAGAGAGATGTGGTACTATAACCCCTTTGTGAGACATCTCTAAAGACAAATGTGAAAGGAAATCTCCCCAGTGAATAGAACGTAAAGCAGAGCACCTGCTTGTTCACTTTATTTGGAAAGAGAAATGACCAGATGTGTGATTATATACAGATTTATAGACCACAGCCAATGGTTTTGCTGAATTGTCAGGGTCTTAGAAGGAACAAAATTAGAAAGTTGATACAAAGGAAATTTTGGGAATAGGTATGCAGGTAGACTTCTCTGTATGGGCAATAAATGTAAACATGTTTATATCCCATATGAATCCTCACCAAAGGGTTACTTCAGAGCAGAATTTTAACAATCAAGTGGATAGGATTACTCATTCTGTGGATACCAGCAAAGCTTTTCCCTCATTTATCCCAGTCATCACCCATTGGGCTTATGAAAAAAGTACCCATGGTGATAGGAATAAAGATTATATATGGGCTCAGTAATATGGATTTCCATTCACCAATACGTAACTGGGTATGTTCACCACTTTGCCACCAATTTGCCAGCAGCAGGAACCAATACTGAATCCCCAGTCAGGCACCATTCTCCAGAGTGATCAGCTAACTAACATGTTGGCAGACTGATCACATTGGAACACTTCCATCATAGAAAGGGGAAAGTTCTGTCTTTACTGGAATAGATACTTATTCTGGATATGAAATTACCTTCACTGCACACAATGCTTCTGCCAAAACTACCATCCGTGGACTTACAGAATGCCTTATCCATAGTCATACTATTCCATATAGAAGTGTTTCTGACCAAGAAACTTACTTCATAGCAAGTAAAGTGTGGCAGTGGGCCCACGGTCATGGAATTTACTGGTCTTATTATATTTCCCATTGTCCTGAAGCAGCTCCCTTGATAGACTGGTGGATAGATCTTTTTAAGACTCAGTTATGGCTGAGTTGTAGAGACCACACAAGGTTTTTCAGAAGGCTGTAGATGCTCGTATTTAACATTCAATATACAAAGCTTGTCCAATCTGCAGCCTGGGCTGTGTGCAGCTCAGGACAGCTTGAATGAGACTCAACACAAATTTGTAAACTTTCCGGAAGCATTAGATTTTTTTTTTTTTTAGCTCATCAGCTATCATTAGTTTTAGGGTATTTTAGATGTGGCCCAAGACAGTTCTTTCAATGTGGCCCATTGAAGCGAAAAGGTTGGACACTCAGAAATGTACAGTGATGTTGCTCCCATAGCTATCAAAGGACAGCAATGACAGAATTAGGAAAGATCATTTGAGCAAAGATGATTCATTAGAGTAGAGACCAAGGCTAAGATCATTCACACCCTCATACTCTAAATTATTATGAATAGTTGTGAAAGTTAGTGTAGAAGATAGAAAAAAAGTATTTATTTGAAATATTGTATTGGAGGGAAGGTGTATGGATATGCTGGACTACCAGAAAGATGACCAAATAGGTCCTAGAGCAAATTAAGGTAAAACATCCCTGGAGGCAAAAATGACAAAACTGAAGTTGCCCTTCTCTGTGCACACCATGAGAAGGCAGGGTTCTTTGGAAAAGACAATAATACTAAAACAAACAAACAAACAAACAACAACAAAAAAAAACAGATAGCAGCAGGAAAAGAGGGAGAGGGAGACTAAGCATTAGATTGATTGAGTCCATGTAGGCATGAGTCTACAGAAGCTGAGCAGGGCTGGGGACAGGGATGTGTGGACATGTAAAGTCACCAGGAGTCGTAATTTACTCAACAGCACTTAACACACAAACAATTCACTAATACCCATGATGCTCCACTAGTAAAATCTGTGCATGCTTCCCCCATGACATTATGCTCTGCATCCATATGTCTTAATTCCCAAGAGAGGTGTGTTTCCGCTAGGAAACATGGTAATGATTCCATTAAACTGTAATTTAAGACTGCTACCCCGCCATGCTGGGCTCTTCATGACTCTGAATCAATAAAGCATGGAGTTATTGTTCTGACTGATCCTGACTAATACAATAAACTATATAATACAAAGAGACACTTAATTCTAAATACATCTTTTAGAAGAATTGTGAAACCAATGTAATGCAGTTGGTCTCATAAATCTGATTTTGCTACACACATTCCTTTAGCAACAATGTAGTCAGCTTTTCAGATCAGAGCACTTCTGAGCAAACCTGATGTCACTGGCACCTGGATTATGAATGAAACAGAAAACTGAGCAGTCTGATCAGTCTTTGAGTGTTTTCAGAGATTTTAGAGTGCTACACCTTCTAGATATTGATGATAAAATACACTGCTACTAAGATCCAGAAGCCTATTCACAATGCCTTCCAGAAATTTTGATAGTTCCATTCTATGTATATTATATACAACATATAGCTAACACACACACACACAAACAACAAGGTTTAAGTCATAATTATTAATATATTAATTAATTCAGTTATCCTTGCATCCATTCAATGAATAAGAGCACCTAAGAAGTTCAACGTACATTACTGGTTATAAGCTTGACATACCCGTCATTCCTCAGCTAATATTCAACAAGCATTTGGAACATTAGCACTGGGGTATGCTAATGACTAGGAACAGATATTTGTTTACATTGCAATAGTTCTTAGTGGTGCACTTGCTTATGGTTAAAAGATGGTCTAATAGCATGAACTGATGCCAAACTTAAACTCACGTACAGATAAATAACCTAATCTAATAATATCACAACTTATTCCAATATAAATATAATCAACAATGTACAGGAGTAAGATAATTTTCTTACATTCAAATACATAAAGTGTTTTAAAGTCCCCTTACCTCTTGTTTGTAACCCTTTTCCACAGGCTTCGCTGGTGCCCATTGTTCTCTGTCTGACAGACTCTGGCACTAAGATACAGGGGCTCCATTTCTGTGGCTTCCACCTGTGATTAAAAGAACAACAAACTAGAAACTTCACCATGACAAACATACAAAAGAAATACTTGAAACAGATACATTTGAAATCCCAAAGAATAAAGACAGTAACTCAATAAAAATAGATTTGAGACCAATGTCCTGACATGGAGCCCTGGCATGCACCAGCAGTAATAGTTCACTGTGCTACAGATTCATGGTTAATGCCAAAATTTAATTCTTTAAAATGTGGACATCTTCCATATAAACCTTAGTTCATATAGCAAAGTGACAATAAAGAGCACTAAAAACACAGATCAAATCAAGAAGGCTAGCTCTTTGTGAACTTAAAAATGTTAGAAAAAAAGAAAAATGCCCATGTCCCATTGGAGCATGAGAATCAAATTTTGAACATCTAGGAGTTTTGGATGTAAACTTTTATACTTGATCCTCTGCTTCAAATAAGGTGTTTTCTAGGACTTTGAAGTAACTCAAACAGGTCAAAAGGTTGTACAGTCAAAGGGAGGTGGATGAGGTACAGATACCCATACATGATAGTAGTTCATCTTAAGGAAGAGAAATTGATCCACCACAGATAAATTCCTAATATTTCTATTCTTCTAAGAAAATAGTTCCTAAGGATGCCTTCTGACTTTCCTGTTTTTCCTTTCTCAGGTCAACAAAACTATGTTTTTATGATTCACAGGACAGACTGTGACTTGTATTCTTAAACCTGTCCCCTCAAAATGTTCACCAAAGCTCCATCCTTAAGTGAAACCACAGATTCTGCTCCTTTGCTTAGAATATTTTTACACTTTTTCATATAAGCCAATACCCCTGAGAAGAGATGCCACTTCAAAGAATGAAATCAAAGCAAGAAGTAAAATATCATTGCCCAGACTTGCATGATAAAAAAGTTCTAAATATTTGTTACACAATGATATACATATAATTAGATAAATATTTTCTCCCTTTCAGTTGATTTCCTTTATACTTTGTTGATGATTTCCTTTGCTGTGCAGAAGCTTTTTAGTTTTATATAGTCCCATTCATTTATTTTTGCTTTTACTTCCCTTGCCTTTGGGGTCAAATTCATAAAGTGCTCTCTGAGCCCAAGGTCTGTAAGTTTAGTACTGATGTTTTCTACTATTCAATTTATTGTTTTGGGTCCTATGTGGAGATCTTTAATCCATTTTGAGTTAATTTTGGTATATGGTGAGAGTTCACAGTCCAAATCATTATGTTGTACCATTTACTGAAGAGATTTTCTTTCCTTCATTGTATATTTACACTCTGTTGTCAAAAATTATACATACATATATTTGTGGGGTTATTTCTAATAGTATATATTATGTGTTTTTCTACCATAAAAAAAAAAAATTCTTAGCAAAAGAAAAAGAAATATATACCAAAACATAGAGAATACCTCTTTTGCTCAAGTAAAGTCACTTTAAAAGACTTTAAAAGACTTTCTTAGTTATGTAAACACAGCTTGATACAGTGCTTGGAGATCACTTAGCACAGCCAGTCATTAATATCAGCACTCACCACCTCCTATGCCCACTTTAGAGTAAGTGAGTCTCAAGTTTCATAGAAAATTGGAAGTCAGTGAGACAAAGGTGGTCTTAAGGAAGATATATAGACCATCTTGCAAAGTCAGGTGAAGTACATTAAAATGTAAAAGTGTAAAGAATATATCATTGACCTCATTCAAGTGTCTTCCATGTTGAGAAGAATTGGGGAGAAATGAGGAAACAGCTAAATAAAAAAACCTGCCACATTTAAATAAACCACCTATTAATTTTAAGAGGTCCTTTATTTACTTTACATATGCAATTCCAAATCACAGAAACTAAAATGGTAATGAGTTTTAGTCCAAATGTTCAACAAGAAAATGTCATTCATTCAGATCTCTTAAAAATACATGGGCTTTCTAGATGAAAACAAGACTAAGGAATTCAATTGAGCTCAGTGTTCTGCATAGAGGAAGGGATTTTCAGGACTCTGTTGTCAAATTCTGTGCTGGGACAATAAACCTGGACTTAGAGAGGGCAAGTGTCCTGTTCAAGATTGCACAAGGCAGGGCCAAGCAGTCGTCAGTCTTAAACCTCTGGATGCCACAGACTCTGTTGCCGATTCTATATACTGTAAGAATATTTGCCCACACTTTATTTCCTTTTGCACACTAACTTATCATACTGGGAGATGCTCAAAGTCACAGAAAAATTTCTATAGACATTTTGATTCTGTTTTAATTTGTTAAATGTGTGACTATGTCACCATAATAGAATCAAAACAAAGAATCATTGAGGAGGCCGGGATGGCTCAGTGGGTAGGCACTCACTTTGCAGCCCCGGGGACCAAGGATCGAATCCCAGCCCCGGCTGTGCTTACCCATATGCTGAACTGGTAGTACCTCCAGTTTATTTCTCACCGGGGCAAGACCCCGGCCCAGTTCCTGCCCTGAGCGGGCTCCCACCTGTGGAATGAAACTATGTGGAAAAACCGATGATGTGCAACTGTGAAGACTGTTCTGGGCCCTCCCCCTTCTCTCTGTCTCTGTCTCTGTATCTCTTTCTCTGTCAAAAACAATAAATACATCTTTAAAGAAAAACCAAAACAAAACAAAGAATCATAAGATAATGATAAAAGTCTGCATTAACTTACTGCCCCTACCATACCAATGAGGAAGAAAGCAAAACCTAAACTGGAAATTTTACTCAAAATTCAAGCATGTTTTATGAAGGAGCAGAGAATCATGCTGATAACTTGCATATACACTGAACTATACATCAGTAGAAAGCTACAGTGATCAGGAACTGATTTCTCGGGAAAATGGCAGGAGGTCAATGATGGAAACTACACTTAGTTCAAACATGAGTGGCTAAATTGCATGCATCAAGAGAGGAACAAGAGTAGACAATTGAAAGGAAGAGCTCACTAATTGTTTCCAAGATTTTCTCTAATTATAATAGCCCTGGGTTCATAAAAATGTTTGATAATATTTGATTTGGCTAATTTTTCAATTTGCTACTATCCCTGAGAGCTCTTTTGCTGGGATCAGAAGTTTCAACATTTACATACATGGCACAAGAGGATGAATACTGACAGTGTTTCTACAATGGCCCTGTGGCTAATGAGAAAAAACTAGCAGTCTGGGCATGTTCCCAGCGTTTATCTACATTCATCCCAAATTGGTCACCATATAGAAACAGTTAGAGTAAAGAGATGATAAAATTAATAATAATTTAGATTTCTTCAATGACACCCCAAACTTGATCTACTATGAAGTATCCTCTTAAAAATAAAAAAGAGGGGAAGCCGGGATGGCTCAGTGGGTTAAGTACTCACTTTGCAGACCCCGGGGACCGAGGATCATATCCCCGCCCCAGCCTATGCAGACCCATATGCTGAACTGGGGAGTGCCCCCAGTTCAGTTCTCACTGGGGTGAGACTCCGGCCCAGTTCCTGTCCTGTACAGCCCCAAGCCCAGCTGTGGAATGAAACTATGCGGAAAAACCAATGATGTGCAACTATAGAGACTGTTCTGGGCCCTCCCCCTTCTCTCTGTCTCTGTCTCTGTATCTCTCTCTGTCAAAAACAATAAAATAAATAAAAAATAAATAAATAAATAAATAAATAAATAAATAAATAAAAATAAGAAAGAATTTGTATTTTTTTTGCATAAATTAACCTTTGGTTTTTCACAGTTTCTCAAGTAATCTGGAAAGATACTAGGCATTTTTGCTAAAGGCATTTTTAAGGGCACTGATAACTATATGCTTTTTAAGAATTATGGGCTTTTTCCATAAAACAGTAAAACTCAACAGTGAATTTAATCCAATTGTTCTTTAAAGCAATGTTTCAATACAATGTTAAAAGAGTGGAAGTTTATGACTAAAAACACAAGCCTCAGGTATTATTTATACAGTCAAGCCTCACTTAATGACCTGTTTAACATCCCAACCCCTTGGACTTATGACAAGTTCTCCACTTGGGAGAATCCCTTCTCAGTGTGTATGAGTCTTGGGAATAGCCTTTCTCAGTCTTTGTCTTGCTGCCATAGTTGGTTAGTATTCATTACATGAAGCATTCACAATCATGCAACATTACATATTTAGTTAATAAGTGTGGTATCCCACAATATATATTGAAAAATATGTATGCTATGGTACCACAACACACTACAAACATCCTCTTTTAAGCTCCTTGACTATTAACCAATTTATTAAATGACCTAGTGGTGGGAATGGAACTCAGTTGTTAACAAGGAGTGCCTATACAAATCAAAATCACCAGTCACTCAAAAAGAAACTTACAGGTATTATATCATTTAAAAGTTACTCATTGTCTTAAAAAAAAAAGTTTATCCATAGGTTAAACTTTTTTTTTAAGTAGATATTTTCTTAAGTATGTATATGATTCAAATTGATGCCCCCAAACATTTTTGAATTAAAATAGTTATTAAAGATGCATAATTTTGATTCTTAGTTCTTGATAAAAGGCTTTAGGTCAGGGATGAGCAAGATGTCAATTGCAGTCCACTGGTGGACTGCCAAGCAGTTTTGGGGTGACCACCTGAATTAAGAAAGAAGTTTCATAGCAGACACTTCATTATGCCAGGGCCTAGTGGTCACGTAGCTAAATTTGTAAAAGAAATACATTTTTCACATACACACATGCAGCTGCTAGAGGTGAGAATTGGCTTTTCACAATCGAGGCAGCTGTATGTGTTTGAGCCAGTGAAAATAAATAACTAGTAGACTGTGACACACTTGGAGAAAATTAGAAGTAGCCCTTGCCCTGAAAAAATCTGCTCAGGCCTGCTTTAAGATGAGAAGAATAGAATGAGGTATGTTTCATGTGTGTGCACATGTGTGTTTCTGGTAACAACTGTGTCTTCAATCTCTTTGGATCCTAATCCTGAAAACTGACTGCCTGATTAGTAGAACTCCAGAAGCTCACTTACAATCAAAATACATTTGCTTATTTTTTCCTGTTAATCAGACTTTCTTATTCGTTACTCCCTCAAAATATATTCCAGAAAAAAAAGAAAAGCATAGAAGTATTTGAAAATAAATAACCTTGCCTTGTCATATTTTTCACTAAATTACCATATATTAATTTATATGAAAGTCTAATGATTATTCAAAAAGGCAACTAATTACCGATATATAGGGCACAATGAGATATCTTCACACTCTCGCTCTTCATATAAGGTATCTGGACATCCATGGCCTCCATTGGCTGCTTCTTGGATGATAATCCTGTGTCGAGACTGTTTTATTGTGGAATTTCCTAAAGTAAAGAAAAATATAAAATTAGAGTGCCCTTCTATGTGGATATAGGAAATATACAAGTTAGGTAGTAATTGAAAAAAAAAGAAAAAAAAGAATTGAGGTAAGAACATGCGGAAGAATCCCTAGGGAATGAGAATAATAAGAAAAGACCAGGGGTTAATAATAAATCTTACTTCTGAAGATACGGTTTATGCTTAATAATTGTGATTTCAAATCGATGTGTTCTAATATGCTAAGGTCGCTTCCCACTGTCTTAATATGTTTGATTAATCTGAGTCCATATTGTCTATGGCATAAGTTAAACAGCACAATCTAAGAGGTCCAAGAAACCCTCATCTTAAAACAATAGTTCACGTGCCTAGAGTTTTACCAGTAACAAGTCACTCTAGCAGCATTTCCCTCGGCTATTTTTACAACGCAAACACTCAAGAAATAACTATATTAGTAACATACTTATGAGCATTAGTTTAATAGATTTATTAATCCTCATAACCAATATGTACACAATTAAAATTTGGGAAAGAGGCACTAAATTGTGACAAAATATTGTCTACCGGTACTTCATGGTTTATCTAAAAAGCGGAAGTCTTAAAAGACATCTCTGTAAAAAGACAGCTAATGCTCACTTTAATGTGTTGGGGCATTCATTTTATAATCTTTATATACCCTCTGTATTAAATGCAATAAAAATAAATTATAGCTACAGTGGTTAGCAATGGTTTCAATTACTATGTGCAATATATTGCTTTAGATATGAAGATACAAATTCTTGAACTTACTATTAAACAGAAAGGGGGCAGACATACACAACTACCAATGAGTCACTGGAGAACAAGAAGTGTCAAACAGGGGTATAATATTAAGAGAATATAGAATAAAGCATAATTATCTCGGTATCGGGAAAGCTAAAACAGCAAATTGAAAGAGGCAAAATTTATTCTGGAACTTGAACGCTAAATAGGGCGAAAAAATGCTGAAGCCATTTCAGGCAGAGGCAACAGTTCAAGAAAAAGCGCTGAGACATAAGGGTGCACAGGATATACAGAGAAAGGCATGTAACTGCATTTAGAAGGTGGATGTGTGTATATGACTTGAGTGTGTACATATATGAGTTATAAAAAATGGAGAGAAGGAGAGTGTAAGAGAAAAGTAGAGTTACTGTGTAGAATTGGGACAGATAATGGACCTAAAGAAACACATTAAGAGAAAAGTTCTAGAAAGCCAGTAAACTGAATGAAAGAAAAGAGAGAAAAAAATAGGCTTTTATTAAAATTATATATTCACATGTATTTTTTTTAATCATTACAAAAAAACTTATAGTGAGAAACAACTGACCTACAATCCATTCCCTGTCCTCCGCCCCAATCATTATGAACTGTCTCTGTATTTTCTTCTGTGGTTACCTCTAAACCTGTAAGTAATATTATGTCATTACTTCCTGATTTATTAACTTGCCACATTACCTATTGACTTTTGGCTATAACTTGTGAGAATTTACTTTGCCCCACCTTTCAATTTTTTATAATTATATTGCTATTTCTATGTGTCTACTGATTATTTAAAAGGCTTTAAATAACGCCTCTCCCCCCACCCTCCCTTTTTTTTTTTCAGTCCCACTGCTCATTTCCGGCTTCCATCAGACCAGCCTCCAATGTTCTAAAGAATCTTCCTGGGTAGATGACTTCCTGTTCTCCTACGACCCACATTCTTGCAAAGTTAGATCTTGGCTGGTATAATGTCATCAGTTTCTCTGCTCTTTAGTCTTTGTCCATTTTAAGCATTCTGGTTAGGGTTAGAGTTAGGGTTAGGGTTAGAAAAAAAAAAAGCATTCCATAAACAAGTTTAGATCTCTCTTCCAATCACTGATAGTCCTCTTTTGTTTTTAATAAGGGATTTGAACTTTTAAAATTAATTTCTATCACCTTAATGAGATAAAGGGAAGAAAGAAAGACCAACACATTTATACATTTCATGATCTTGAACTGTAAGTTAAGAACACACGTGAAATTTTTCCATCTGCTCCCTTTTCATGGCCTTCTTTAAGGGACTCTGTACCAGGGGAGCTGGCCATACATGCAGTTCTGCCAACAGAGAATGGGACATGCAATGGTAGGAAAAAGGATGATGAGAGGAGAGAGAGAAATCGGGTTATTTATTCCTTCAGATTTCATCATCTGGATCACCTCAAGTTGGTTCCCCACCATATCAAAAGCTATGGTTCCTATGGAGTAGTGCTCTCCTACAGAAATGAGTTCTTCTACCTGTCCTTACCCTTATTAGTTTTCAGGATCCCGGCTGTCACTAGCCCAGGTATTGTTATGTCACATTAATCCTGTCCACTGCTTTGTAAATAATCCATTAAAATTTATTCCATTTCCCTGTTTGCGTGAGCCAACCTTTTCTTGTTAGGAAATGTTTATAAAGTCAAAAAAGAGATGCTACAAGCATTTCACAGAGAGGAATGCTATACCTGGTTCCTTTTGAAATGTAGTGAAAGCCCTGTAAGGAGTATACAAAAAGATGAAAAAGAAAAAAGTAATTAAAAGTTATGCATAATAATATTAAAGCTATCTTCATTTGGGTGGGGATGATTTTTGTAAATAATTATGCCTTTGAAATAAAGTTTCTTTGCCTATTGCTAATTAATTGCAATTAACTATATTTATTCTGTAAATGAATGTTTACTTTTAGGATGCACACGTGTGTGTGTGTGTGTGTGTGTGTGTGTGTGTGCGCGCGCACGCGCGCGCGCCTGTGTGTCATCCGAGTGTTAGATGGAAGGAAATAAAGATTGAAGACAATCAAAAATAATGAAGGGGATGGCTTTAATTCAATTGAGAAAGACCATGAGCAAAGCCTCCTCTTTCACACTGCCTACACATGCACGCATGCACGCACAACAAACACACAGACACGTGAAAAGTGCACACTCACACACACAGGTGTTCTGCTATATGTTATGATTCCAGGTAAAATAATTCACAGTTTGAAAAGAAGAGTTGCATTGATTATCAGGCCCTATAGATATCAGGTGAAGGTTGAGAAGGGGAGGACAGTGGCTTTGCAAGTGGAAAACATTTATATTACGTAGGCATACACGTATGTAAAGTGTGTTACAATTCTCCAAGGATTATTCTCTTAAACTACATAAAATCCACTTCTGGTCATTTTGCACGTGACTTCTCATTTTATTATTACAGAACTTTATGAAGTTGGCATTATTACTATTATTACTATAATACCCATTTTGCAGATAATAAAATGGGGGGGGCAAATTTGCAGTGAGTCACCTAGCTAGGATTAAAATTGCAGCAAAGCAGACATCAAAACCCAAGATAAATTTCATAAAAGGTACTTCAAAGTAAGATGAAGAGAAAGAGAGGATCATTCCAGGGAGTGTTCCATATCACAGGTCCTCTGTTATTCCCAAGGGGTGCCTCTTTCTTTCTAATGAATTCTGCAATAGCACAATGTTAACAAAAAAAAAAAAAAAAAAAAAAAAAAAAATGGCAAGTGCCAATAAAAACAGTGTGAGACTAAGTGATGCTTCCAAACTCATTAGGCCTATAAAAAAATAACAATAAATTAAGGTGCCTGTTTGTGGATCTAAACTATTGCTCAAGCATGATTATGACTAACAAGCAACTAGTCTAAATTCAATTTTGATTTATGCATATTTTGTCATTACTGAGTCATCAGGCATAATTAAATTTGTTATTAATTATAGTCAAAAGAATTAACATTCAGAAAAGATGACACCTTACACACCAAGAACTATACTGAATGAGAAATATATGAGTGGGCTACACACATGGGGAGATATTTCCAGACTCTCTGTGAGGATCCACACCAGTTTTTCCTGAAAAGGTGGTAGCAGAAGTGGAGAAAATCAATATATAGCATACCACTGGGTGACTCCTATCAAGGTGAGCTGACGCACATCACTGCAATGAAGAATCACGAGTGTTGAGCCCTGGTACCATGGTTATTTCATAATGATTTGAAGAACTGACCCCCTAAGTAGGCTGACCACATGTAGCATTTTAAACAGGATAGAAAGCAACAGCACTGTCCCCTTTCAAACACTATGTATGATCAGCCTACTAGTCTCACTGGGCTAAATTCAAGGTGTCAGTAAGATGACCATAAGTACCATTTGAAATGGGACAGTACTATTGTTTTCTGTCCTGTTTAAAACTGTACATGTGGTCGGCCTACCCTTGAGTTTCTAATTGAATTGAAAGGTAAGACTCAGGGGAAATCCAGTAGGGGGTGGAAGAGCACAGTGAACCTTGTCATGGCTGACAGGAGAGGCAGGGTTGGAAACAGACACCATAGAGGGGATCCTCAAGGCAAGGAGATGCACAAAGTAGAAACAGGATGGATGTGTATCAGTCATGCATGGCACCCTATTACAGCACCAATCTGAAGAATTCTGATGGCAGATTAAAAAAATATGGTCTCTCCACCTTTTCTTTGTTTCTCAAATATCTCTGTCACTAACAGGTCTAATAGATCTTAATGACTCAGTCTGCTTCATGGCCCCAATATTCTTCAGGGCTTATTGCCTTGTAACTCTTGGTTCTCTTCTGGTCTTCTTTCTCTCCCTCTTCCCTTAGACTTCCAGGTCACCATTAAACAAACAGAGCCAAAAATCTGCTGAAGAGTCCCTTCTAAATGGTCTTAAAGCAAAAGGATGGCACCAATAATATTTAAGAGTCATATCATATAAACAAGCAGACATTAAATATTTATTGAGGGTGTATAATCCTAATGTTTGTTAGACATAAGGCAGTTCCTGTAATCTTGCTAAGCCTCCATCTACCTTGACTATAAAACAGATCAAATAAGTTTCTATTTTATAAGACTGCGGTAACAGGGGAAGCCGGGATGGCTCAGTGAGTTAGGCGCTCACTTTGCAGCACCAGGGACCGAGGATCGAATCCCAGCCCCGGCCCGTGCGGAACCATATGCTGAACTGGGAGCTCCCCTAGTTCAGTTCTCTCTCTGTCTCTGTATCTCTCTCTCTCTCCCTCTCTGTCAAAAATAAATAAATAAATAAAAATATATATTAAAAAAAAAAGATTGCGGTAACAAATGAATGAGACACTGCATGTGTAGCAGGTGTTGATTGCCTACTACCCTGAGAAATCTTCTATAGCATAATGAGTTCATGAGAGGTGAGAAGAAAGGTTTTAAAGAATAGAAGAAAAACTTCAATAGTTGAAATTGTTTCTAATCAAAAGAAAAAAATGTGATAAATTTGTCTTCTATTCAATGCTAGTTCTACCCATATTCTGAGTATCTAGGAGACCATAAGTGGCTTCAAAATCATCCCAGGTTACTGGTAAATTAAGCTACAATTGCAAAGCGAATGGTACCCATCATATTCTCATATAATTAGAAAAGAATTGAAAGAGTGATGGAACATCCTGTTTACTCAGGTAAGTCCTAGTTAATGCCTGCTATCATGGCTTAAATATTCAGAACTTATCCACTCACTTTCAGAAGTGTCTCAGTTTGTATGAAAAAATTATATGAGTCCTCAGAAAAAGACCATTACCCCATGTGAACATAGCAGACATGCACATTTTATTTATCACTGCAGCATCGGGTTGCACTATGAATGAGTAGGAAAGGCAGACTACACTTGCTGTTCCCAAAAGTACCTATTCAATTTGATTACGGAACCTTTTTATTGCTTGCCACAGAATTCTGCTTGAGATAATAGTTCATGCATCCAAAGAAATCTGTTGTATGCCCATACCACATGAGCACAGAAGTCATTAAATTTAAAAATTAAAAGGAACCAGATTATAGCGCGTACCTCAAAATAATCAGCTGAAGCTACTTTATATATGTTGTTATGAGAGAAATATCACAAGCAAGTGTTGTGTTTACTCAAAATGGAGCATGAACATTTAGAAAGAATGCTTTTATTTGGCAAAAATTCCAACTGGTCATTTTATTTATTTGTTTGATTGTTTTGTATTTGTTAAATTTATTGGGGTGGCATTGGTTAGTAAAAATTACATAGGTTCCAGGTATACAATTCTCTCCTCTGGGTATCTACCCCCAAAATTTGAAAACTTTAATTTGCAAAGATACATATACCCCAACGTTCATCTAATTGGCCATTAACAAGTCTGTTTCTAAGTCAGTCCTTCAGACAGACAGACTGCGGTACAAAGTTAGGCAGCCCAAGGTTTATAAATCCCCTAAGGACAAATTTTTCTACTGACTAATTATATACAAGATAATACCTCTTCCTAGTTTATTCACAACCATTATGGAGATTCAAATAGAGTTGATTTATTTTCTAAAAAAGGTACAAAAGTAGATTCACCATGAGCCCAGCTGTCTCCCTCTCAAATCCGGAGAAATAGATACTGTGACTCTGAGTTCTCAGAGGAAAGCACTTACCACATATAGTGTTATCATTGTTGATAAGTATTTATCAGGTGTCTGCTACACATAAGAGAAGCACCTACATGCTGGGTGTTATACTGAAATGTACATGCATTATTAAATATCCCAGAGAAGCAGAAATGAAACATAATGGATAGATAAGACTGTAGAAGTACTCCATAGTTTTATAAGCATTCAAATATTATATACACTTTATTTCACAAAAGCCTTCAATCCTGCATGTGTGCTCTCTTTGTTCAAGGAGAAATGGAGGGCTTAAGTGGTGAAAAATGTGATGCCCTAGAAGAACTGAGTAGGCAGTTTTCATATACTTCCTTTCTATTATCTTGATGTTTCATATGTACAGCAGATACATCAAGAGCAGTCTCCTCCCCCAGAATTCCTGCCCAGCCTAGACCTATAAGTACTTCAAAATGAACACTGAACCTATCAATATATACATGAAATTTAACAAAATTCCAAAGCTTTTCTGCTAAATTTTCTAAGAACATTGAAAATAGGCTCTAGGATATTCATATACTACTTTCATTTTGAAACGTTATTGAAAAAATATATTCTATGTTCTTAAATTTTCATAGTCATCATTCACTTTGCAGAAAGGCCAAATTCAATGATTCTGGCAACAGATAAAACCTTCAGGGCTTTGATTTCTAATTCTAGCTCATTATACTATTGGCTATATGACCTTGGGCAAAACACTTAACCTTTAAGAGTTTCAATTTTCTTGCTTGTCCTATATGGATAATGCTGTGGTGCCAACTCACAGAACAGCTGTTAGGAATGCCTAATTAAATGGGATTTAAAGCATTATGCAAATGTAATACTTGTAAATGTAAGTAACCACTAAATTTAAAAATTTTTATATGAAAACCCTTAACATAAATTTCAGAAGGAATAACTCATCTTATGTCAGCATAAACTGTATAGATGACAGTGTAGGAAAAGAAACATTTTCTCTACGGTAGCACCACACACTCACTAAAGCCTATGTAGTAATATATTTCCTAGGGACTATCTCCAATTTCCACTAGTTCCTGTCTCCACCAACGCTGCTCTTAAAACTTTTCCAGTTTGGAGAACTAACCTTATCAGATAGTGACAGTCTTTGAGGACAATACTTCCTTTCTATAAATATCACAACTAAAGTCATCCATAGCTAACCTTGCTGTCTATTCAACCCACCTGGAACTTTACCCTGGCTCCATATTAGAATCTCAAGGGATGTGTTTATAAACATCTAATGGCCCCCAATCCAAACAATTTAAATCAGAAATCTCTGGAGAATGAGGCCCAAGCACTGGGATGTTTTAAAAATCTCCAGGGCAGAGGACCACAGATCTAACACATTTAAAACTTGCATCTCTTACTTATACAATACGTAAAATAGGAGAAAGACAATGCAGCATGCTTAAGCAAGCAGTAGAAAGCACTGAGTGCTAGCTAAATCATTACAGCTCTCAACATATTTAAAAAGACAAAGTTCCCTCTAGCTAAGCACATCCTAATGGTATAATTGGAAATGTACTATCAACAAAGAGGGTTAACAATGCAATTTATAATGACAAGTCGTTCTTGTCTTTTCTTCTGGCCAATATGTGTGAAATGACAGGAACTTATTCCCCTACCCTCCATTCTGACCCTTTTCATTTTAGCAGATGAAATGTCTAGTGGCAGCCTGCCACAGGGCTCCCTAATGTGTGACACTCCACGAGCATCCAGACTGAAACACACTACAACACCATATTGCACTGTACACAGACAGGTTTTTGAGGGCACAGATGTCATCTATGACAAGTTAACGATGCTATCGTCATTATTAGGCACACATACTGAACTATATATTAGAAAAACCTTTTTAATAGATTATGTTGCAATAACATATTAACGCTTTATATCCTCATAGGCATAAAATGATGCTATTCATACCTAGCATTGTGCTGACAGATAGAGGACAGAAGGGCTTCCAGGTCAAGTTTATGTGTCATAGCTGTGTCGACAGACACAACTCAGAAATACACAGCTAGGAACTTTAGATCCTCAGATTCTCTGTTCTTCTTACAGGATATCACTTGGGCATTTGTTATACAGAGCTAGCCATGTTCAAACTACTCTCTATGGTTCAACCATATAAACCCTGGTTTCCACAACATTTTACAAATTCCCTTCCAAAATACATCTACATGTAAAAACTGGCTTACCTGAATGTAAGATGCAGGAAATCACTCAGACATTAGTAACACCTGTGATATTAAAGGTCTTGTTTTGGGGATGGTGGTAAGATAAGTTAAAACAAAACAAACAACAACAAAAAAACAACTCCGTAAAGGCCACCCAATTAAAACAAAGTTTTTTCATTTTAACTATAAATCTTAGGAGAATGCAGACAAAGACTCTTAATTATCCCTTTTATATTATTGCTTGTCTTGCTATCTTCATTATATTGCAGCATCAACATAAGTCACCGGCATTTGAAATTCCTTTTAGTGTTGATGTGATAACATTACTTCTTAGAATCAGTGATTCTTGAGTTCCAGGTAAGAGAACTTGGAAATATTACTTATCTCCTTGGGCCTCACAGGGAAATAATTAGCTTACCTTATTAGGGGCTTTGAAGAAGAAGAAGAATTAGAAGAATATATACACACACACAAGTATATTCCATAATATAAATATAATATTATACAAAATAATTATATATAATATAAACATATATGTAATATAAAAAAGAATAATGCAATATAAAGTCATGGCATCCGGTATGTTAAGAGTATTTTCTCTTCGTCTTCATCTATTATAAGTAACCCCTATTCTTCCTTTGAGACTGAACAGAGGGTTATGTCTTTCAAAACGTCTTTCCCACCTCATCCTTAGGCAAGCAGCCCTCTTCTCATGCTTCAATGTCTCGACAAAAATCTACACTATTCTATTGTCTTCTTGCCTCTCTATCCCTCCAAACAGTAAGCATCTCTAGATCTTACTAGAGTGCATAAAGCCTACGAGACAACAATACATGACTATTGAATCGATAAAAAGGTTGTTTGAGTGAAAGTCCTGATATGATAGCCATATAGCCTTCTACAAAATACTTATTTTTCCTTGAAAGCAAAGTTGGAGACATCAATTTCTACCAGTGAGGCAGAGTACATGTCTGCAAAAACTGTTGGTACAGAGAAACTACAATGCTGAAGAAGTTTGTTTCTTAAAACAATTAAAAATGTTCATCTTTTTAATTTTGGAATTTTTAAAATATATCGAAAGAGCCAAATGTATTTGTCTATCAACATCAATAATTACATGGCCAAGCTTGTTTCATCTATACCATTACACACTCACACACACCCAAATTATTTCAAAGAACATTCAGATACCATATAATTTCATCTGTAAATACCTCAAAGTAGATTTATAAAGATAAGGTGTTTTTTTTTAAATATAACCTTAGGAAAACTATCATAAATATTAATACCAATTATCCTTAAATATATATAAATGTTCAACTTTGGGTTATAATAGGGTTACACTCGGTTCATGTGTCCTATAGGTTCCTCTTCCTTTTTTCTTTTGTTTCCTTTGAAATTGTATTTAAAACATTAAAAACATTTTTTTTTTTAATGCACAGGGAAAAAGTAGAGTTAAGGGAAAATTTTGGAATACCAGCCTTGGGAAAATCTCTCCCTTGCTGAAGGTGAGGCCTGGCTTTTAACGGATGTGTTAAATCAGGAAATAAGGGACAAAGCTTGGACCAGAACATTGGGCATGGTTTGGTTTGAGAAACCTCCTGCACAAACTCACACACAACAACCCCCCTCTGAATTCCTTGGTGTGCTGACTAAGAAAAATCCTACTCTGATAGAGAAAGAGTGGGAGTGCCTGTGTGTCTTCACCCTAGAAGAAACAGAATAATAAAAAAGGAAAAATAAAAGTTACCCAGTGGTTACCTAACCAGATGTCTCTATTCATTAATGCATATGAAGCTAAAATTTCCACCAACTATTTGGGAGAACAAACCCAAGACATAAGTGTTTTTAAGGTATTCTGGATTGTTCTGGGAAAAGAATAATAAAATCCTCTAAGAAGGAGGCACTGTTCTAAAAATTTAGAACACAAAGAAAAAACATTATTCACATCCTCATGGACGTGACATTTTGTGGGGAGATAAAGACCATTAAAAACAAGTGTTAAATATTTAGTGTTTCATTTGGCAATTACTGCTGCTCAAACATGTGCAGAAGGGAATGCTAGGAAGTGTATCTGTTGGGGAATGGGAGAGTGATCATTTTAAACTTCAAAAAACTCAATGAGAAGTTCATATTAGAGCAATAACATGAAGGAGGTTGAGGGAATCATCCATATAATATCTAGCGGAAGAGAAATCTAGGCAGAGCAAATAGTATGTGCAAAGGCCCAGAGTTCATTTTCAGAAAGAACAAGAGAGACAACAGTGGCTGGATCTCTGGGTTCATTAAGGTGCAGAGGAAAGGCAGAAAAGAAGGTCAGTGTTTCCACGTGAAAAAAAAAAATGGGGTTCTCACTGAACATAATACACAAAAATTAATTATAAAAGACATGTAAAATTTTCTGAAGAAAAGGATACCATATTTATGTTTGGATAATAAAGAAAAAGTTTGACTAGGCAAAAATGAAAATCAAAAAAATAAATGATTGTTTCTTTGCCTTTGTGTTCCTGTCTTATTTCAGTTTGGTGATATTCTATAATTTTTCCCTTTCTTTCCTTCTTTTATATTATATGTCTCAGTTCTAGATTATTTTTTGAGTAGTTACCATTACATTTATGTTAAAGAAAGTTGCATATACACAGTAGTCTTTTTCCTTCAGCACGCCCTTTATCTTCATTTCCCTTTGCAAATTCAGACATTTACCTTCTCCTCTTTTATAGTTTTGTTGTCACAAATTATTCCTATTTATTTATTTATTTATTTATTTATTTATTTTTATTGGGTTTTTTTTGTTTGTTTGTTTTTTGTTTTTGACAGAGAGATAGAGAGAGAGAGAGAGAGAGAGATACAGAGGCAGGGAGAGAACTGAACTGGGGGAACTCCCCAATTCAGCATATGGGTTCACACAGGCCGGGGCCGGGATTCGATCCTCAGTCCCCGGCGCAGCAAACTGAGCGCTTAAGCCACTGAGCCATCCCAGCTTCCTCTATCCCTATTTATTGAGCTACCAGAAAACAAAAAATAAAATGACTATAGAAAATTCTCATATATCAATCATCACCCTAGTATAAATGGATTGAATTTACTAATATAAAGGCACAGGGTAGCAGATTAAATGGAAAAAAAAACCAAAAACATATGCTGCCTGCAAGAGTTTCATTTCAGCCACAAGGACAAATACAGACACAAAGTGAAGGATGGAAAATGATACTCCAAGCAAATGACATCCAGAGAAAAGCAGGTCATACTCATATCTCACAAAATGGACCTCAGAATAAAAAATGAAACAAGAGACAAGTATGGCCATTTCATAATAATATAGGGGACAATACAAAAAGAAGATATAACACATCTATATGTAGGCTCCCTATCAGAGAACACCAAGTATGTAAAGCAACTACTACCAGAACTAATGGGAGAAATGGACAAAAACACAATTATAGTAGAGAAACCAAAACACTCCATGGACAGCCATCGGCAGATCATCCAAACAGAAAATAAATAAGGAAATATTAGCCTTAAACGATACATTAGACCAAATGGGCATAATTAGATCTTTTCATTTTAGAAAACCAGACCAATGGAATAGAACTAAGAACCCAGAAATAAACCCACATAGGTATCAGCAAATAATTTTCAAAAACAGAGCCAAAAAATACAATGAAAAAAGGATGTGTCTTCAATAAATGGTGCTGAGAAACTGAAAACCATATGCAAAAAATGAAACTAGACTACTATCCATTTCCATCTACTAAAACTAACTCAAAGTCAATCAAAGACCTAAACATAAACATAAGACTTGAAACAATAAATTGCATAGAAGAAAACATTGGTATGTATTAAACTTATGAACCTTGGGTTCAGAGACGGTTTTATGAATTTAACCTCAAAGGCAAGAGAAATAAAAATTGGGGTTAGTGTATTTGTCAGAGGATATGGAAATTGTTCCCAGAAATGAAAATTGAAAGTCATTGAGGATCCTGGCCCCTAAAGAAATCCCATAAGGACCAGGGCCATAGTCATGGGCATGTGCCCTGTGCTGGCGCAAAGGATCCCAGGCTCAGTGGGACTCTTGGTTTAAATTCTCTGCTGCAGCTGTCTTGAAATTCTTAATAATTTTTTTTCTAATTTTTTTATTGGTTTTGACAGAGAGAGAGAGAGAGAGAGAGAGAGAGAGAGAGAGAGAGAGAGAACTGAAATGGGGCACTCCCCAGTTCAGCACATGGGTCCATACGGGCTGGGGCCTGGATTCGATCCTCAGTCCCCGGTGCTGCAAAGTGAGCACCTAACCCACTGAGCCATCACAGCTTCCCAAAATTCTTAATAATTTTTGATCATGGTATCCAAGTTTTCCTTTTTCACTGGGCCTTGCCTTCTATGTTGCTGGTCCTGATAAGATCAGTTGGTCACCTGGGAAATTAGTGAGATCTTGTTGGTCTTTGGGCTTCCGCCCCACCCCATGTCCTTGGAAGCACACACACAGAGGTGAGAAGGGAGGGTTTGCTCTGTCCTGGAGTTCTGACAGTTTATTGGTTTTGTTTCTCTCTTAGCACTTAAATCCCTTGAGCAGGAGAGAAGGCTGACATAATCATCCAGTTACATGAATACCATGGGCAAAGAACCCAGTATGCACTGGGTTGTGAACACATTCTATTATATTAAACAATGTGGAGTTATAATAACTTATATGCTTATCTACAACTCACATTTTTTTGTTTCTTTATTCAAGAAAGAAGATTCTCCTCATTACTTGTTCAGATAATTGCACAGCATCATAATTTTCCCACTGGTTTCCAATACTGTCTAACCTTATTATTTTCTGTACTATTTTTGTCTAAAACACAAATCTGATTTTACCACATTCATGCTTAAAATTTAAATTGTCTATCAGAATTCCAGATAATGTCCAACCTTCTCTGAATAGCATAAATCTCTCCATGAACTGGCTGCTGCATATTTCTTTAACTCTATTTCTTATTACTACCCCCGTATTCGTTATGCATCCCAAGTGTCACAAGCTGCCTGCAATTCATTTAATTAAAATGTACTCTCACACTGTCAGGGCTTTGAACACACACATGCCTTATATCACCTGTAAGATATTTCTACCCCTTGTTTACTTAGAAACTACTGATGGACCAAATGTCACCTAACCTGACAACCTAGCTAGATCATGACTCCCTCCTCTTTGGCTGCACAATACCCTGTGTTCATTCCTGTTATAGATTCAAAAATTAAAAAAAAAAAGTGTTTATATACTTGAATCTCCTGTGAAAGAGTCCTATGATTAAAGTAATCTTGTTGTATCCATTTAATGTTATTAGCAGTTGACATGAAACTGTATATAATAAGCCCTTAAAAAGGGGGTTAGTAAATTCTGCCATTATCATTCATTCAAGACTATTTAAGCATTTATTTTGTGGCAGCCACTATTCAATGTGTTTAAGCAGTGAACAACATATAAGGCTTGCTCAGAGATTGGTTAAATGTTATGCTTTGTGGGAAATAACATGGGGTAATGAGTAAGGAAAAGAGTGGGGAGATGGAGGATGCCTAATAAGCTTGTTGGAAGAAAAAAACTAAGAGTCATGATATTTGAACTGAAAACAAATGGTTGATCAAAAGGCATGTTGGCAGGGCTGGGAGAAAAGCATTTTAGAGGGAAGAGACAGCAAAAAAATCTGAACAAGATGGAACCAGCTTGGCCAGAAAGGAGACCAACATCATGAGAGGAAGGTAAAGGAAGCAGTGGAAGGTGGGATGTGAATTCATAAAGTTGCAAAGCAACAGATCTTGAGGGTGGAGCCCTCCTTATCGTATCTTTATGTGAAGTGTGACCCACTGTCCATGGACTCTCTCTCCACCTCCCTCACAGGTATCTCCTTTGGAGAGAATGAGTGGCATTTAAATCACAACTTTGGGACAAGAAAGTGGGCATGTAGACTCCTCTTCCTCTGTCCTTCTCTTCCTTTTGGATACCTCTGCTCAGAGTATGTACATATTCTGATCTTTTCTCAGCCCAGCCATACTCATGCAAGTTTTAAAGTATCCAATGTGGGCTATGACCAGGTGGTTAAGGTTGTCTAATTCTGGGGTTGAGAGTCAACTGATATTTTGATCTGCCTCTGTTCTCATTAACTTTATGAATTTGGGTGGGGAGAAAAAGTGTGTGGACATAGACTTCTTCAATGTCCACACCATGTATGTATGAGATTGTTGGCCATGTATAATGTTTTTTCACATTCTATGCAACGTAATACAATATATAGTTACTAAACTCCTATTATTGTTGTGCTAGATCAGCAGTTCCTAACATTTTTGTCATCAGGGACCAGTTTCATAGAAGACAATTTTTCCATGGACCAGGGGAAGGAGTGGAGGGGTGGTTTGGAGATGGATGATTCAAGCACCAGGTGCAGCTTCATTGTCACCACTCACAGAGTTTTGATATGAGGCTGCAAGCAATTGATTCACTATGGTCTCTGTGCAGTCAACCTCTCTGCTAATGTTAATCTGTATTTACAGTTGCTTCCCAGTGTTAGCATCACTGCCTGAGCGCCACCTCAGATCATCAGTCATTAGGTCCTCATAAGTAGTGCACAACTTAGATCCTTCACAAGCACAGTTCACAGTAGGGTTCATGCTCTTATAAGAAACTTATGCCACTGCTTATCTGACAGGAGGTAGATCTCAGGTGGTAATGAGAGCGATGGGGAGTAGCTGTAAATACAGATGAAGCTTTCTTCAATTGCTCACCACTAACCTCCTGGTTCCTAATAGGCATGGACTGATGGTACAGGTCTATGGCCTGGGAGTTGGGGAAACCCTGTGCTAGATGACAGTCTCTCTCTCTCTCTCTCTCTCTCTCTCTCTCTCTCTCTCTCTCTCTCTCTCTCTCCCTCCCTCCCTCCCTCCCTCCCTCATTCCTTCCCTCTCTCCATACACAAACACACACACAACCTTACTCTTAGTAGTTTTTATTTTTTTAAATAATAACTTCTATGGCTTGAGCTTGAGTACTCATGGATCCTACAATTTACTCAGGGAAAACAAAATATGAAACAGAAGACCACGAGGGACTAATCACATATTGAACTACTATTGCTGAACTAGCCTCTTCATGCAGACTAAGAAAATTCTTGGAAGTAAGTTGACTCATGAAAGCTACGTGTTATATATATATTAAAGGTGAGTATATACAGTCTCAGAGAGAGTAACTAAATTTCACAACACACAGGTACGAAGTGGCAATACCAGGTTTCGTTATAAGTATGTTAGATTCTAAAGGTCATATGCTTTTAAATTATAGAGAAGTTCAAGACAAAATATAATTAAATTCTAAATTAAATATAATCAAATCTCATTTTAAAAAGCATTGTGGTCATTCAGCAATGAAAGAGAATATTTCTGGCTCAAGTTAGAAGTGAACATACTTCCCACAGGACTTGTCATTACATTCATGCGGTTTATATTCCTACTTTTGTTATAATTGGCAAGGCCTCAAAATAAAGTTATGATATTTTAGTTATCAGAGAAAATTAAATATAACTTGAGAAGATCTCAAATGGCAGGAAATTTATCATTTCTGGCATACTTAATTGGGGATATTTTTTCCATATCACTGAAAACACGTCATTCAGTGGGTATTCTACCTGAATCATCTCCATGTAGTGACTTAATTTTGAAGAAACTTAAAGTGAAAGTAACAAAGAAACAAAAACTCATGGACACAGTCAATAGGTTAAAGGGTAACCTATGAGGGTAAAGGGGAAGGCGGGTGGGGGAGTATAGAGGAGGCATCAAATATATGGCGATGGAAAGAGAGCTGACTGGGTGGTGAGCACATAATGCAATACAGAGATGATGTATTGTAGAATAGTACACCTCAAACATATGTAATTTTTACCAACCAATGTCTCCCCAATAGATTTAACAATTAATTTAAAAAATTAAAAAGAGACAGATATTAGCAGTGTATCCAGTGATAATTTTTCTATTAGTAAATACTTAAAGTTGCTTGTCTAGGTTTAGACCTGAACAATCTACTTCATTTTGAGTATAAATTCACTATATTCTTAATTTTTTACCACACATAAATTTGCTGTTGTTCTTATAATTTGACATCTTAAGACCCCAACATTTCAATCTACCTCTAACTCTAGGATTTATTACATTAAATAGCTAACAAATCTACCATCATATTAGCTAATCCAGTGAGTCAAAACCTCCTGAAGTCATATCAAATTTAGAATCATATTAAAACGTGACCAAAGACAAGGAAGTGAAAAATAATATCTTCTTTTAATTATAGAAAAATTTTTAATAAACTTAAAGTAAAACCCCACTAAATCAAAACTAATTTATTCTATTTCTTCATAGGAAGTACATTGAAAATCCAAAAATAAACTCCTAATTGAAATGGGTACTTCGGTTCCTGAAAGGCAATTCATTCGCTTCTATAAGGATTATATTTTATTGCATTGTATTGTCTGCAGAGAATTCTAGAGATGTGAGAAAGAAGCCATCCAGAAATAAGAACATTTTAAAAACAAAGAGCATTTATATATTAAATAATAATAATAATAATAATAATACAGAAGTTTGACACTAAAGCTAAAGATAAATCATTATAAATATCCATGTGAGCCACAGGATTTATTATGGTAATGTAGTTTGACTGTTAGATAAAGGAGATTAATAGCGCTTTAAAGAAACTATTAGATGCAAACTAAGAAGAAATAACAGTGGATTTCAGGTGTAAAGGACAGAGTACTTCATCTGTTAAATCTGTATTTGTTCATTTTGTTTGCCTTTTTCTTTGTTTGATTTTGTTTGATATGTTAGTTTATTTTATAAGACAACCAAGATAACACTGTTTATGATAGAATATTCATAGGAATATTAGCATAGGCGTTTTAATAAGTATTCAAATTCACACAAACCGCATATTTTGTTTGCTTGAAGTAAAGTATGCAGCCAAGAACACACTCAAGGTGAGTCTTTTCTCTTTTCTCTCAGTTTCTGTTCTACATGAAAATGTTATTTATTCCACTGTATTTATATTCCCTGGAGCTTCATTTCCTTTCTATATTTCTAACTTATTTACAACAGCTCTGTTCTCAAACTGAAGCTCTAAAGTGTCTTTGGCATTGGAAATCAGCAGGTAGGTTTTGACACTTCTCTGCCTATAGGTCCACACCTAGAAGGAGCAGCAGAAACATAAGGGAAGAAATGAATCATGTTCTGAATTCTCTCCCACAAAACTGAGCTTGGGTGTCCAGGAGAGGTCAGCTTCCGTGGTGAGCAGCTAGTCTCCCTATGTGAGGGGAATACTCCCATACTCAGTTCCGGCTACCTTTCAGCACACTGTCCCTTTCCCCTGTAGATTCCTCCTGACCATAAGGGGACAGGTGTGCATGCTGCTGGGTGACTGAGACCTGGCATAAACTGGGCCATCCCACTCTCTTATTTGGTAAAGTGTATAAACAGCCCAAAGGGAAGTTTCTGTCAATGTTGGTGCTTGACTTGACAAACTTTGCCAGGTAGGGACTGGGACAGTGTCTCCAGATCTCTGGATCCGCTATAGAGAATGCCCAGGTTCAGGTCGAACTGGACAAAGATGCTGGGGCAGAAGAAATCATGATGGCTCTGAAAATGAAAACAGGAGCCCCAGTTTCTGTTCACATTTCTAGTTTTCATAAGGCCCATGTGAATTTTTTTTTTTCCAGAACATCTGTAAGATTTTATATTTTAACTTCTCAGTAAGTCCCTTTTTACCTAATGAAGCTGAAAGGACTTTGATCCTTGAAAACCAAAATAGACTCAGTTAGAAATACCGTACATAGTAGATGAAGTTACACGTTTCTAAAAGAATCCATTATATTTTAGTGGTTCTCAAACTTTAACGTGTCTTGGAATTACCAGGGCAATTTATCTTAAAATGCAGTTCTGAGGCCCAGTCCCAACTTCAAAATCAGAATCTCTTTAGTTAGCGGTTTAGTAACATCCCAGGTAATTGTGAGCTGGAAGTCCATAGGCCACACTTGTGGAGACCTGTTCAAATTATTCTAAATTTAACCACTGAATCAATCTAGGCAACTTGAAGACTGTGCATGACCACAATTTTGCATTTCAATTTTTACCCTTGAGATTTTTAAAAATAAACAAATGAACAAACTATGAAACCCACTTTGCATTTCCTATAAACATATACCGTCTGTTAAAATGTAAAGTTGCAATAGTAAATACTTTTTAGAAATTAGCAATTAAATAGCCTCTCTTTCCCATGAGATATGTTTTAAGATTTCATAAAAAATGAATGATTAAATAGATAAATAAAAGGGATAGAATGTTTTGCCATTTTAACCACATTTGTCAGGAAATCAGAGACATATCTGATTCTAAGTTGCACCTATTCTATAGCCAGCACATCATATGTGTTCTTGCAGAAATCCACATAAATCATTTCTCGAAG